>JARJLF010000375.1:0-215426 GCA_029378395.1 Mycena leptocephala | reverse complement strand
CTCCAGAAGAATCATGTGGTCTTTGGAAGTAATATGCCGTCAACTTGAACTACTGTAGTGAGTAATATGCTGTCAATTAGCAAAGTCACTGGCGGCCACCGATGGCCACCACTGGTTGCCGGCGGCCGTTGGCGGACGCTGATGGGCGTTGTGCGTTGTGTACCACTGACCACCGGAGATCATCGGGCTCCATTTGCGTTTACATCCACTGGATTCCATCGTATACAGTATTGCTGTATTCCACTTAGACTCGGTGTTACCAGTCTGCCCTACAACGGTGATCTTAGTGCAAGGACTATGCCGCAGGCAGACTGGTACAACTCGGGACATGTCAAAGGGCTGAGCCCGGAGTTTGAGATTCTTAAGTGGTGCCGATCATGCCGTCAAGTTATCTTCGGTGATCTCGGTCCGAAAAGTGACTTTCTCAATTAATATCGCCCTGCGTGTTTGGCCCACCCACGGATTTGGATGGAAATTTTGAGTAGACATGAATGAAGCTATGTACATTCCATTCGCATCTTGAGCTTTGACCAAGACAAAGTAATAAGATTTGAGTCCAGTACAAGCAAGATCAAAGATTTCAAACTCCGGGCTCAGCCCTATGACATGTCCCGAGTTGCAGTCTGCCTACGGCATAGTGCTCGCACTCAGATTTGCCGTAGCGCAGACTGGTCATGAGTCTAGATTCCACTGCAGACTGTTCAATACGTTCAGGGCCATATGGCCATGCCCCAATGAGGAAAATATGCCATGTTGGCGCCCTTTTCGGTGCTTTTTTATGTGTGTTTTCGACACAGACTCGGAGACGCTGAGCAACTGAACTGTTGACTCAGCGGCTTCGAGTCACAGCTGTGGCAGATGATAGATGCGAACTACGACCTCTTCATTCACATTGTGATGGTAAGCGACGGGAGATTAACAAAGATTGTTACACAAACATATCTCACATAATGCATTACTGAAAATTATCAGCTACTGTAACAGATCTGATGAGTGTAACCTATCACCAGGGAAGGAGACCGAAGTTAAGTTAGTTGGCGGCTGAAATCCAACTTGTGATGGAAGATAGGCTGCTCGGAAGCCATGAACTCATGTTACCATGCTCTAAGAAACAGTAAAGTGGTAATGCCTGTGGTTTCCGGGTGAGAGGCTGAGATTACATGAGTTGCCTTCCTTCTTTACCAATCGTAGGCATCACTGGTATCCGACGATTCACGCTGGAATTCACTGAGATCCACTGGACTGCGATGTAGTTCGTTGGTGAAAGTGCCACAATGTACCAAATTACATGAGAATGCAGTGGGAATCAGTGTAAACCTGGAACCAATGGAAAAACCTTCGAAGGATGGTCCTGGAATCGTGCTCACCAAAAGCGCGATACCAGGAAGATAATAAAGAAACGAGATCACACGAGAATGAAATAAGACCCGTTTCCGGGAGTCGGCGTTGGTTGTCTTAGCTAGCAAAATACAAGGGAGAAGATGGTAGTACGAGAGAGAGAGAGTGTCTAATTGTCCGTGTTTGTATCTGAGTCCATACGCAAATAGTAAGTGTTGTAAGCAGCATGATTACACCCCTCCCCTCCCTGAAAAATCGAGCATACCTCGTGAACCGGGGGGGGGGGTCGAATAGCATTTAAGTGTCTGTGTTAGTAGTTGGTAAGTCAATCTGTGCAAGCCAACGGTCCAATGCTTCGCATTCAGCTAGTTCTCGACCTGGAAGCCAGCGAAGGTCTTCGTTGCCATGACCTGACCATTGGACGAGGTATTGTTTACCACGTCCTCGTTTGCGCTCGTCAATAATTTTATCGATGAAGAATTCCTCATGCCCGTCTGCAGTGGTGATAGGGGCCGGGGCGGGTGAGTTCCCGTTCGGGAAACAGCTCAGCGTCATTTTCATGGTAGGGTTCTACCTCCGAGGTGTGGAACACGGGGAAAACATTTGGTTGTGTCGTCATGTCTAGTGTGATTGTTGAGCATTTCTTTGTGCACCGCCGTGATTGTGTATGGGCCGTCGAAACGGGGCATGAATTTGGCGCAGCGGCCCCTCCTTGCTCCGGAGATACATGCTCCGCCTGTGCTCAGTTGTAAGCCTGACACGCTGCCCCACTTGGTAGTCGGGATCAGGCCGTCGGTCCTTATTGGCATTGGCAGCTTGTAAGAGCTTAGCCGCGAGTAGGTTGTCCCTTGCTTCAAGGGTAATCATTGGTAAGTTGGTTGACAATGTCTGCGGCTGCTAACGTCCTCAGCTTCCACTCCGGTGTCTGGTGTCACAAGTGGAGGAATGAGACGAGGAGATCGTCCGGTCTTCAGTTGGAATGGTGAATAACCAGTTGACTTGTTGATCGTGTTCATAATGTGAAATCGGACGCGTGGTAGTGCTCGGACCCATCCCTTCTGGTTGCGGGCAACATGGAAACGAAGGCACTGGTTGAGGGTTTTGTTTGTCCGCTCACTGCAGCCGTCGGTTTCAGGGTGGAAGGCCGTTGAGAGTTTAAGCTTAACTCCCGTCAATTTGTGTAGTGCTTTCCAAAATTTGGAGATGAAGAGTTTGTCGCGGTCTGAGATAATTTCTAGTGGAAGACCATTTTCGCAGTACCAGGTGTCGAAAAACACGAGAGCAAAGTCTTCTGCAGTGGCATTTGTTCGAGTTGGAGCAAGTTGGACATCAGTACCAAGGCGGTCGGTAAAGGTTGCGATGCAGTTATAGCCAGCCTCTTCAGGCAGTGGTCCGACGAAATCGATCCCGACAGAGTCGAATCGGTTGTCAGGTACGGGAAGTGGGTGAAGCGGACCTGAGGTTTTGGAGGTCCTCGACTTGTGTCTCTGGCAGTCTGCGCAGGAGGAATGTATGCGGATTCGAGGTCCTTCCGCAGTTTGGCCAATAATAAGCATCTCGTAGTGACCCGTATGATTTCTCAAAGCCAAAATGGCCGAGGGAGTCGTGTGCTAGGCGGAACAGGCGTTCGCGTATATGGCCAACGCGTGGGATCATAAGGCGGGAGCCGATGTACCATAGGCCATCCTTGTTGATGATGCCAGGAATACTCTCGGTGACTGAGGTGAATTTGGAGCACCAAGGGTCGGTGGTGTATCCACTGCGGATGGAATTAAGTAGCTCAGCGTCCACAGCTACTGACATTATTGTGCAAATCGGTTTCATCGTTGGTTCTCGGATGCGGGTAACCGCAAGGCAATGGGCAGCCATCAAGGGTGTTGCCTCTGTTGGACAAGCGAGGGAAGTAATCGTGTCACAATCATCGTCGCAAGGTGGGGCTGAGTGCAAGTCTGCCTCGGTGCTGTCCTCAAAATCGGTTCTAGAGAGGGCATCCGCTACGGTGTTTGCCTCGCCTTTCACGTATACAATTTTTGTATCGAACTGTGACATGAATTCCATCCAGCGTGCCTGTCGACGAGATAGGTCGCGCTGGGAATGGAAGTTCTCTAGCGTTCTGTGGTCGGTGTAGACATGGATAGTGCTGCCGATCAGGTCGGCGCGCCACTGGCGTAAGGCTCTGATAATTGCAAGTAGTTCTTTTTCATGGATAGGGTAATTGAGCTCAGCTCCTTTGAAGGTGCGCGAGTCAAAGGCCACTGGCCGCGCTGTTTCCCAGGTTTCCCCAAAGGAGAGTACAGCACCAGAGCGTTTGTCGCTCGCGTCTGCGGTAACAAATATTTTGTTATTTCCCATGTTTTCATGGTCAATGGTAGTCAGGCAGTCAGCACCTGTAACAATAGCCTTGATCTGGTCGAACGCGAATTGGTGTTCGCTGTCCCACTCAGGGAATTTCTTATCGGCTGCCTTGGTAGTCAGGCGGTGTAGTACTGAGGTGTGGTCGGCGAGATTGGGGAGGAATTGGGCAACGTATCGAACGAGGCCCAGAAATGCACGGACATTGGTCGAGGATTTTGGTGTTGGCCAATTCACAATTCTTTCAACTTTGCTCTGGTCTGCCTCAATGCCGCGCTGGGAAATGCGGTGTCCGAGGAAGGTAATCTCGTCGCAAAACAATTTAGTCTTCTTTGGGTTGCAATATAGCGAATTCTTTTTGAGCGCGTCAAAAATGAGGCGGACATGGTGTGCATGCTCCGCTTCATCCTGTGACCAAATGACAATGTCATCGAGGTATATATGGCAGATTTTGCCAATGTATTCGCGCAATGCCGCGGTGACACGGCGCTGTTGTACTGCAGGTGCATTGCGCAGACCCTGCGGCATTACCAACCATTCGTACAGGCCCAGGGGCGTGCTAACGGCGGTGTATGGTACGGAATCTGGGTGTAGTCTCGTTTGGAAAAAACTGTCTGTAAAGTCAATAGTTGACCAAATCTTTCCCTTGGCACAATCGGCCAGAATGTCGTCGACGCGGGGGAGGGGGAAAACGTCGTGCACGGTGTTAGAATTGATATCCCGGAAGTCATTCACCCAGCGTGGAAGTGCTGACTTGTCTGCTTTGGGAATCAAGAAGGCTGGCGAGGCGAATGGGGAGTTTGAGGGACGAATACGTCCTGCATCAAGATGCTTCTGGATGAGTTCATGCCATGCCTCTTTGTACTTTCGAGGGCTCTGGTAGCTGCGCTTGGACAGAGTCTTATACGCGTCTTTTATTTTAATTTCACATAGGACGTCGGTAGGTAAATTGTCCACGTGGGGAATAACCTCAAAGATAGGCTTATATTCCGCTTTGAGGTCTTCGCCGAGCTTGTGTCGACGTTCCTCCTCGGCCAGAACTTCGATACGTTCGCGTATGGCGGCGATGACATTGACCTCCCGGACTGTTTCAACAGGTTGGCGTCCGTGAGAGTTTTTAAGCGGGCCGCGCAGACTGTATGTAATTCTTTTGCCATCGTTTTGTGGTCGGCCTTTGTTTTCTTAAGGCGTTCACGGAGCCTTGGCTTAGGCGGGGGTGGAGGGGAAGGAATAACAGGGTCAAGCAGGTTATAGTTCGTTCGCTTATCAATTACAGTTCCATCGCAGTGGTCAACAACGATTGAGTTACGTTTCAAGAAAGGTAATCCTAGTATTACATCTGTACAAAGGTCTGGCGCAATCAGGGCGCGTACAGCATTTGTTTCGTATGAAAGGTCTTTCGATAAGGCTTTGAGTTTCACCCATTCCGTCATTGGCGGCGGGTCGGCACTATTTGTAAAGGCGGCTGATACAGGTACGGGTTCGTGCAAAAGGTGGCGGCGGAGACCGAGGCGGTCGGCAACGTCCTGGTGTATCAGAACTAAGCCTGAACCGTTATCAATTAGCCCGCGTACTTGAACGGGAAGGTTTGACATGGGACCTTCCATGCGGAAGTCCCAGATCAGGTGGGGTTCACTCACGTTCGAGTCAACGCTGCTGTCGTTCGGGTCATCGACGGGCGCGAAACCGGCCGCAGCGACAACCGCGGCGACGGGCACGGGTTTAGCCTTGATGCCGTATTTTGCGCGTTGGTCGGCGGTGAGAGCGGCAGCGGCGGCGTCGACGGTGGCTTGCGACACCGGCTTGTAGTTCGTAGCGTTCGGCCATGGACACGTCTTATCCTGCGCGTCCGCGTGGTCGACGAAAGGTTTGCGGCAGCGGCTGCAGCCGTGGTTGCCTGTAAGCAGCGCGCGTTCGTCCTCGGTGAGCTTGGGACAACGTTTACCGTTGCCCGACGCGTTGTTCGGGGTGGATGAGGAGGAAGCGGAAGGTCCAGACGGGGGTGCGTTCTCGTCGCGCTTGCGTTTCTGAGGGCGCTCGTCATTGGTGGTAGTTTTGGTGCGCTCGCGCTTTGCGCGCTCGTCGGCGATCGCGTGGAGTTCCTTGATGCGGCGAATGCGGATGTTGTCGCGCCGCTTGACGATCTCGCACCACTCTTTGTATTTGGTGGTGTCCGTGACCTTGCCTTCGTCAGCGACGTCGTCGGCGAGGTCGGTCGTCATATTGGTCTCAAGCAGGGTGCGGAGGCCCGCGTCGTCAAGATGGTGGGGGGTGTTCAGCAAGAAGGAGTTAAGGCGTTCAACGGAAGTGAGGAAGGCGAGGAAGGGTTCAAGCTTGTCTTGTTTGCGGCTATTGCGCTCCTGCTTGAGGGTGCGCTCCCAGTCGCTGGGCAGGAGGCGCTCACGGATCAAAGCCATGAAGGCCTTGAAGTCGAGAGCACTGGCTGCGGTGCGCTCGTCATCGTTGTCGAGCCAGGATGTGATACGATAGTCTCTAAAGCATCCGATCACGTTGGCGACCTGTTTGTCGGTCGCGATGGACTTGAGAGTAAAGTAGTTGGAGCAGTGGATCTCCAGCTGGCGCAGTTGGCCCTGGGAGGTCTCACCCTCATGCAAAAGCGGGAGTTTTGTTGGCGGGAGATCAAGGGTAGCGGCGCCGGAGGTGGACATTGCGTGGTGACGTGTGGGGAGAGCGGGGGAGGAGTCGGTTGTGTCCGAGTCGTGGGCCGCTGGGGAGCGAACGGGGGTTGTTGGCTGAGACGTCGTTGTTGACGCGGTCGGGGGTAACGGTGTCAAGGGCGAGTCTACTTCGGTGGTGGGCGACGGCGGGAGTGCGGGGAGTGACGTGGCTATGGGCGTCGGCGTTGCTGCCTTGGCTTGGCCGCGGGTCTGGAGGGAGAAAGGCACGGAAGGCTGTCGTCCCGCCAGCGTTATTTGCTACGTGGCAGGGTGTGACGTGGCGTGTAGCGGGACCTGTGTACGGTCTCGTTGAGTAAGGTACGCCTTCGCGGGGCGTGGGGGAGAGGTATGGGGGTGGTGTGTGAGGTTGTGCGGGGTTTGTGGGTTGTGGTTGTGACGATACGCTGGTGCCTAGAGGACGGCTTGGAAGGGCTCGTCACTAGGTGCGCACGACGGGGTGTAGCACGAGGCTGGTCGCTCTGAGTGACTCAGGCTGCCTCGGCGGGGTTGCGTTCTCGGACGTTCAGCTTCGCGCGAAGGCTCGGCAGGCGTAGGAGAGTACGCGAGGTGGAAAGGGTGGATATTTCAAAAAAAATGGAATCGTGCTCACCAAAAGCGCGATACCAGGAAGATAATAAAAGAAACGAGATCACACGAGAATGAAATAAGACCCGTTTCCGGGAGTCGGCGTTGGTTGTCTTAGCTAGCAAAATACAAGGGAGAAGATGGTAGTACGAGAGAGAGAGAGTGTCTAATTGTCCGTGTTTGTATCTGAGTCCATACGCAAATAGTAAGTGTTGTAAGCAGCATGATTACATCAACTCACGGAAATTTTCCGGGTTTAGCAGTATTTCCGGTCCATCTTTTATTGCGCGGCCGCTATATACTGCTCCAATTCACCCTGTTTAATTTTTGATCGCCAAATCAACCAAAAAATCAACGATGACCTTAGGCGCCCAATCTTTAGCGCCCGTCATATCATATCAAGAACGTGACACCTGTGACACCTTTTTCCACACGCTGCACTCATATACGCAAGTCGAGAGGGCGTCGTCTCAACGACGCCCGGACCTCGGCGATACGACCCATGCTTGAGGCCGTTCTTCGCCGACACTTTCACAGTTGTCCTCGCCATGCCGACTCGGCAGAGCATGCTTCAGACATTTGTGCTTTTCTTCAAGTGGCATCGCAACATACCCTTTGAAACTAACAAATTCAATCGTGTCCGATTCTGTGGGCTTTGGCGAGACACCTGCTTCTCTGATATCTGTGTCTTGAATCTGTTGCACTCGGTTCGGGCTCGCGAACACACATTATCAAGTTGGTATCGTCATCCGTTCAGGATTCGTGGGCGACGTTCGAAGGGATAGAAATGATCCTTTGCGTGATCCTTGGAACCACCGACAGGGCATTAATTCAGTATAATTTGCCTCAAATAACTATCGGTCGTCGTCTGGGGTATTTCCTTAGGTATGGCTTTACGACAGGCTTGAATGATCCTCGAGACGATTGCTGATCCTACCACAGGGAAACCAGCGAATGAATTACACAAGTGAAGGAGCCGCATGCCTATCCAGGCAATGGAGCTTGCCAGCGAAGTGTACACTGCTGTAGGCTGCTGTACGACGTCCATCCAAACAAATGTGTCTATTTACCGTTCGATGACAGGTTCAGATCGATTCCGTCTGATTCCGTCTGCCATAGAATGATGCTCTAATCTGTCGTCAATTTTGCCACATGTTGGTCGCGCGGATTGCGCCCTCTGGAAGTAAAGTCCCGCGGCGCTTATCTGGCAAGATATGTCACAGTGAGCATGATGGACGGATCCGCACGCCAATACTGCTCCGGTTCCGTACATATTTGATTTTTATCACTCAACTACTGTTTCTGTGCTTGGCCGCTTGGACGAGTCTGCGCCTGAATTCCTGCAACCGTGCAACCGCATCTCAGTCGGTGCGCAGTGGTCTATCATTACCTGCATGCCCACTTATGTGACTAATATTTCCTTCGCGGTGTGATTAATACGAAACGCGGGGTAGGCAATGCCTAGCTTCAACTGCACTGGACGCCCGGGCGCCCAGAAACCCTCGTCTACAACAGCGCGTGCTGTCCGACCCGTCGTCTTTCACCAACGGATTTTGGCTGGCTACGCCAAACCCCATTGGCGAATTTCCAAATTTTCGCTACATGTTCCCACAACCAAAAAACATCAATAGCTCTGTCAGTTTCGTGGTGCGAGTTTGTTCTCTATTGTTCCTGGACAGACCATCAATATGCCACTCGCATTGACCACTCCCAAGGGGCGACCCTCCTTGGGCAGAGTTTCGCGATGGGCTGCGGCTTCAAACAATGGACTCATACTTTGCCCGTCGCTTCGAGCAACGACAATTCTTGCGCATAATCATCGTCTCCTTTCGTGTCCAGCCTCTGGCAAAGCCTATATCTACCAGCTCTCAGACCCATGCTGCAGGGCGGGGTTCATTTAACTTGCAGGTGTGTAGCGTTCCTAGTCTCTCGTTCGTCCAGCATTAGGCTGACCCAAACGCACGCACAATGGAGACGTTCAGCAGGGACGAGCACGACATTTACCAGGACGGTAGAGGCGGGCTTCGTGACCTGCGGCGATCAGATAACATCTGCTCAATAACATCTGCGCAATTGCGAGAAGGCCGCCATTGAGCGTGGATATTTCCTCATATCATATATCTTGCACTAGAAACCGTCGAAGAAGTACCCGAATTTCGGAAGGTATTTATTCAGACCATAGTTTGTTCCGCGTCTTAAAAAGTAGGCATCCTATAGTCCAGCATCTCGATCTGCTGATCGGTTGCCTGAGGCCCTCTTCTTTGGAGCTGTATAATGTGGGAGATTTGGGTCGCAGAGAAAAGAGGGCCAGCCGATCGCCAAGTTCCAGTCCAGGAAGTGAGCACCTTAGTCGCAAAATTTTCTTGTTATTGGGCGTTGGCTGAAAGATTCAGCGGTATCTAGGATACCATGCGCGAGGCGTTCCCGGGGTACTGGCACCTTGCTCAAGTAAACTGCGAACAGCGCGCACAATCCCAAGCACGAGTGCCGTCACTGGGACAGGGCCAACATTAAAAAGCCGCATCCCATCCGCGATCGTGCGAGTCGTAACTCTCAGGGTACCCGAAATCAGGTAAGTTTTGTCCACAGTGATATATATCCCTCGCAAGTTCCGTGTTCCTCACCCAGTTAAAAGATTCTGCGGTTGGCCGAGGTATTTGGGAATGGACCTGTCGGTGTCAAGTAATTGTTCGACCCGGTACAGATCAGCCTGGATGTGTTGGTGAATCGTCGTAGGTGGATTACACGGTTAAACGCTGGAGCGGATTGTAATGATCCCTTGGGCAGAAAACAATACTATGAAACTTCGGCAACTCTGATAATTCATACTGTTCTTTGGGGGTCGGGATATTCAGAATATATGGCCACGTTGCGACTTGGGAGGATCGAGTTGGAGACTTCGTTCAGACGGGAAACCGTCGAGATTGTCACCCAATTGTACAGGATTACACGTCCCGGACAGGTTGCCGTTGAAATTCAAATAAATGCTCGACCACTTTTGGTCCTGTCGGCCCAGTTAAAAACATCGATTCCATTTCACGCTGATGCGCGCATGGTGGACAAAATTCGAGCGATGAGCGCTGAATTTTCGTCGGCGTGATAGCATCACAGCGTGGTTTAAGCTGTGGGTGATCAGAACTGAGATATGCCTGCTGGATTAATGTCATTAGCCAGCGCAGAAGTCGATGGGTGAAGTGTTATTAATGACCTTACTAGTCAAGCCAGCCTCAACCGAGGCAGACATGAAACAATATGTCTGCCGAGCGGAAGCTGGGATCTGCATGAAGCTGGACATCTGATAGGTGGAAGCGCTAGCTCCCTCTTTTCAATTTACTCGGCTGTACGCACTATATCAAGCGTTATTTTGACTCTTTGCGCGCCGAAATGACCGATAATATGGCTTTTGAATTGTTGCTTTTAACGAGCCCAGACACATCACAGACACATCGCATCACTGAACGTCCAAAGAATACAGTACGCCGTGCCAGCACCGAAAATGACCTGCCGGCAACACCCTGCTGGCAACACTAACGCACTGAGTACATCGGTGGGAGATCATCGACATGGTTGCACACGCGCAAGTGCATGCATGAATGATTGACATACACAGACCTTCCGGATGCCCTCACCCCACGGAATTGGAACAAAGGAACAAAGGAACTCAGACGACCCATGATTGCATTTGTAACTAGGTAAGCAGAACTGTACCCACTTGGCACACGGAATATGCGACGCACCGTGCTCCTTCTCCCCTCCGACTTGGTGTCGGCTCATCGAGATATCCTGTCAGCCTATCGTGGTTACGGAGGGGCTCCGACCGTTCCTAGAACTTCGTCGCTGGGAGATGCCGCGGAATAGTGAGTCACGAATGGCTCGGCATCGGGAGGTATCATCCGCCCGGTCAAAAATTTCGTTAGATATTGTGGAATGTTTTTTTTTTTGGGGCGGATGGACGACATGGTTGATGGAACTGAGGCGGCATGAAGGGGATTCATGCTGAGCGAATCACCAGTCGTGTCGCACGGCTCGCGGCGCTCGAACATACGTTTCTTACGCGGGGGACGCATTCTGCCGTGCCAACAGATATTCCCGAAAACGGCTAGGAGGAGGAGTGATAAAGATCAGAGGATGGGAAAGTGACGGATCTGGGGCTTTCTCCATGCGGACTATATCACGGATCCGGACCGTGATCCTGGTCTGGATCAAAACCAAGTGGAATGTCGAACCAAGAAACCGGAAGCAGGATAGGGCGACTGGCATTGACTGTTGGATGCAGGAACGATGGGAAAATCATAGTGTGAAGGCTGAGGGAATTGGTATTCTAGCGAGTCGTGTGAGGGGCATAACGATTTTCTTCTTTTTGTCCTTTTGTTTTGTGAGTTTTTTTTTTTCGGCTCGGAAGCTGGGGGTCTAAAAGAGAACGAAGCACAAGGATGGAGCGACGATGCTGGTCTCGAAGGCCTGGTGCCTTGACGGAGCCCCGAGGCATATCGGTTAACAAGGCTGTTGAATCCCGCAGAAGCGACGCCACGCAGCGGATCGCATCGCTTACGACAGAGCGGCGGTCCCTGCATCAAGCGCAAGGCAATCATGAATCGTTGGCGAAAATTCCAGGGTCCGAGGATGCAACGCGCAAAGCAAACGCAAAATTGACACGCAACTGTTGAACCAGCCTGTTGTGTGTGCGAAATCGAAAGAATCCTCTGGTGTGACACGTAATTCGTGCGCGCGACGCCCAAACAACAAGGGCCAACGTAGAAGTGAAGCAAAAATCATCAGATCGTGCTGCGTTTGGTTCCGCCCAGTTGACGTGGGATGCTTTTTTGAATGTCGGACACGTCGTCTAGCCGATCCCCCGCGATGATGAGTACATTAATTTTGGGCGACGAGAGCGGGGCGGGTGTTTGGGGGCAATAGAAAGGATTCCGAGGTAGATGATACTGCGTCGGTGGATCGGTGCTTTCGTTGTGCGAGGGAGTTTGCGGGCCAGGAGCTAGCCTTGCAAGGTCAAAGGCGTTGAGACAAGTTCCAAATCAATCCAGTTTAGGTAAACCTAGTGGAGAAAGGCATCACTAGAGAATCACTGTGAGAACCAAGACAGTACATAACCCCAAGAAGCTTCCATTCTATTTGAATTTGGTGGACGGAAAGCAGTTCAGGTTGTTTGGCGCTGTTACATTTCCGCGGTTGATCCCATCACACTGCATGTCCTTCACACGCGTGGTGCTGTTGAATGTCCACTCAAAACCCTCTCTTGGATTTCCAAAAGCTCGAATAATTCATCATTTATGCCAGGCAGGGCGAGGCGCCGCGGCCAACATGCACTGGGTGCAGTCATTTGTATGGGAGTCGCCAGGAGACCATCGATGCGCCTATGTACGACGTCAAGCTCGCTTTTGACGATCATCACTCATTCACTCGGTTTCCAAGCAGTGTGTTGGCGTTCGAGGTTTAAGTGCTTTCTATTTCCAGAGTGTCCAGCCATCGTTCGGCCACTCAGAACGGCTGCGCAAGCCGATGATGCGCCGTGTCGCGCCGTTCCCAAGGCAACCGGGTCCTCGGTTCGGGTTCAATACTGCTGAATCGAAATCGCCTTCAAGAAATGTGAGTAAACGTTCGCATGTTACAACGGAGGTCGTGTGTTCTTGGTTATTTTGTTCTTGCCCATTTACCCCAAGGTACCTAAGTCGGGCCGAGCTACCCTCATTCACTGTGGAGTGGTCGTTTTCGGAGGGTACTGTATTAACGGCAGTGGGCCCAATTGTCTTTGATGATGCTCTGAATTTTGATTTGATTTTCATGCCAAGAGAAATAACCGTACCTGACGGTATTATAGTCTCGTTCCTCGTCAGTGATTCCCAACATACGCCAACGCAGGATGTATTTAAGTAGCATATGTTCCTCCGCATACTTTCCGGGCGCTTGCCCAGTTAGATCCCCGTCCTCGATTACGTCCAAGCGAATGCTCCGTCCTCAGCGGCTTGGCGTAAAAGGCATTCGGCGCTAATCTAGTAATCTCAGACTCCATTAAACCCCGTAATTTTCCATCACGTCGGACGACATCCTCAGACAGCTGTACGACCAAATGTGGTAAGCGATTTGCGGAGAGCATGGGACACAGCTCTGTCAAAGTATGCTTTTAGTAGCACAGGGCCACATGCCCTGCTTCGACGAGTCATCACGATCCCATATATATATACCCCGAATTCGAAGGATCCCAGCATCACACTCATCCACCATGAATCAGCAGAGCCTCCTCTTCAGCTCTAACACGGATCTGCAGAGAACGCGAAATATGAACTGCTCTAGCGCAGCGCTTGACCATCCTTATCACGCGACATCGTCACCCGACGACTGGTGGACATGCGGTACGCTCATCGACAAAACGTTGAAAATTCAACTAATTTCTATCAGGAACTTCTTCCTTTGTTCGATCGCAGCAGGATTCAACAAGCATCCTCTATAGGGATTCGTCCATTGACTCTCCATATACGCAATCGCCTCAGATCGACGCGAATTTCGTGTCCTTGCCATATTCTCCGTCGTTCTCTCCACTGGAATCCCCGGCGCACTTGCAGCCTGAATATGGATTCTCAACGCATGCCATGGCGCTTCCTTCGCACAACAAACACTGGGCTGGTCGCGTTGAGCCGCAAATATACGAAACACAATCCCAGCCGACGTCGCCCGGCTGGCCGCTCCTCTCCATCGAGCCCTTCGACTCTGATTCCTGGAACGAGATGATTTTGTCCGCTCTCGACGCCGACGTAAAGCCGCCTCCTCTCCACTCACGGTACCCCGTCCCTTCCCTGCATTCTCTCCGGACTCTGCTACCCTGTCCCTCGCCATCCCCTTCGAACTCCTCGTCTGGCAGCCAATCCTTGGCAACCACGCGGCGCGGCAGCGTTGACAGTACCCCGGGCGGGAAGACCTGCTCGCACTGCAACGCGACGTCCACGCCTCTCTGGCGGCGCGACCCCGCGACGCACCGCCCGCTGTGTAACGCGTGCGGGCTCTACCTCCAGCAGCGCAACAAAATGCGACCCGCGGCGCTCATCGCAGCGGACCAGCACGACGAGGACGACGCCGACCCCGATGCGGGCGTCGCGCCTGGCGCGCCGGAGTGCTCGCACTGTCACACGCACCGCACTAGCGTGTGGCGGCGCAGCAAGACCGGCGCGAAGCTCTGCAATGCGTGTGGGGTGTATGCTCGTCTGCGGGGGCGCGATCGGCCGTTGTCTTTGAGGAGGAATAAGATTCGCCCGCGGTGCAAACATCCGAAGTAGAGCGGTTGGTTGACTCGGCTTTGCTTGCGTTTTCATATCCTTGTTGCCTCATTTTTTATTATTATATGTGTGCCCGCCGTTTTGTTGCGTCCCACCCCCTCTCTCGTGGATAGACTTTTCATATTTCGTTCTATAGTTTGAAGACTTGCGTTCATCCATACGCCAGATATACCACTCCATGTAAATTCCCCAGGAACGTAAAAACAAAATTGTGTATTGCTTAGAGTTCAACTTCTTTGCGACAGAATGATCAGTGAGCTCGAAAAGCAGAATATCTTCAACAACCCGGCCCAAGGGTTGACACCATGCAGGAATAGCCATGCGCAAATGTCGAAGGTGTGCCTTGATCGCGGTTTCGCCAGACAGGCTCCGTGGCCACAAAGGGGGCTGCGGTAAAAACATCCAACATGTGATTACGCGGGAGGGGGAACTACGGCGCAGCAAGCACCAAGACGCGAATAGAGGTATTATTGCCAGTGGCGCGACCCCGTACACAGCACCACGATTACACGACCTCCTTGCAAATCGGACAATGAAGAGCGGACGTCGAGACCGACCTCGGGAGTTACTGATTCGCGCCAACAAAAATTTCCCAGCAATATTGACGCGCGATAGGTACGAACAGATTTTGGCCGAGTCAGGTCCGAGAATATAGCGGCTTTCTCAGCGTAATGAATGAATGATGCAGGAAGCTTTGGTTGCGGCGATTGTGTGGATAGAGGTTCCGTTGGCTGCGGACGCGAGGGAAGGCGGATGGTTCGAATGACTCAACTTGTGCTGAGTGTCGGCAGTGAAATGTTGCCGATCGGAATTCGGCCAAGCAGGGAAAATAGAGATGTGCTCCGAGAGTGAGGAGAGGAGCAATGAACGTTGCCCCCTTGACCACGAGACATCGCTTGAATTGGTTAATATTCCGCACCGCCTCGAAATCGTGATTTTGAAGTGGAAAGAATGGTGATTAATTACAGTAGTGGCGCACAACGGGGGAAAGGAGCCGCTGTGTGGAGCCTGACGTTTGTCTGAGTCAAAATTATTGATTATTTCGTGGTCCAGCCTAGCATTGAGGCGGAAACACTGCCTCTAGTACGTCGAGGTTTGGGCTAGCGCGGCCAAGGTGGGCCAGACTCGACGGGGCTCACCACGGACATTCCGCGGACATAGACGGGTGTTTGGGGTAGCCAGAGCGGAGGGAATTTTAATACGGGCAATGGCTGACGGTGGTCTGAATTGACCGTCCTTCAAATCATGTGGAAGCAGAGGGAGAGATGTGGTTCTGTTTGGCTGTATCTTTAGCAATCAATACGACCACCACGTATCTCATGTCCTCCGTCGTCCAAAGTGCTGTCTCGCCCACAGACTCCGCTGCCTTTGCTCGGGCTTTTCCATATGCAAAGTCCGCTGCTTCGCTCGTTCTCTCCTCCAGCATCGCCCTCTCCCGCGCCATTTTCGCGGCTCTAGCTTTCACCGCCAAAATCATCGCGCACCCCATCGTATTTCTGTCCCCATTCCCGGTCCTGCTCTACATTCTTGCGCCGGCCATCGTATTGGTCCAGATAATCCTTGAGGTCGTCGTATACTCGCCGTACCGCGTTATTCTGTATCTCTCGGACGCGTTTTATCCGGCGTACGTGTTTCTGGGCGTGGCGTGCATTACTGGGGCACTGCTGGGCTTCGGTGGCCGTCTTGCGGTCCTGAGCGCCATCTATCTATTTTCGCCGCCGCCGCCGCCGCCGCCCGTGACCATGATCTCTGCTGAAGAAGAAAAGCGGCGCATTCTGTGACACGTTGGTGCAGGTCTGCAGTCCCATTTGTCCTCGCAGACGTACTCACTCATTCTCATTCTCATTTTTCTTTTGCTTTTAGAACGAATTTGATGTTGGAACCGCCAGGATTGCATCCTCCAGTTCGCATTGTTGTAATGTATGTCTTACTCTCTCTGTGTTTGACGGCGATTTGATCTTCATTATGCATAGTTTGTTTGCCGGCTGACGATAAAGATGTCTTTGATATGAACTCGGTGGCGTGAGGCCAGATCTGAATTCAATGATGCTCAGATGCTGTAATTTGCCGTATGTTCATGCAATTCATTATTGCCGTCGCTCGAAGAGAAGCCCGACCCTTTTTTTGCGCTCGCTGTCTCGTGATATATTACGACGCCTCATGCGACCCTGACCAGGCGGTGTCCGTGCCTAAATACAACGGCGATCAATAAACAAAACCTGGCCAGCGCCCATGCCAACGCGCCATGGTTTGCAACAAGGTCGTGTGGACAATACATGTCATGTCGGCGAGGGAATAAAATACATGAGCCGCTTCGACAGTCTTTGCGATTTTGTGACAGGCTCCGGGGGAACAGGCTAGATTCCTGCCGTCCTCTGTGGGTTCCTGTACGCTTCCGGTGCTCGGGGAAGGCGCGCTCTCCCACAACTCTTCCGCGTCGGCTTCCAAGGCTCAAGTCGATAGCCATTCTCATTTGGGATGCCTGCTACCAGACTCGGCAATGCCGGACATCTATAATTGGAACGGGATGCTCGTCCAAACGAATTCACGGACGACTTTCAGGAGACAATATGGCCGTAGATGAGACGGCGCCTGCACTTGGTTTTGTTCATGGCTCTTGGACTGATCGGCCTTACGTGACAGGTAACAGAGGTGAGACGGTAACCAGGTCAACAGACGATCTTCTTCGCCCTTGTGTTAAATTCACCATTCATTCCGGCTTCTGTTAATATTCTCAGTCTTCCTCGATCAAGCCAACCGGCTATGTACACCTCAATAGACGATCTTCTTCGCCCTTATAACTTTAATCCACCATTCATTCGACCCTTCAGAGTCCTGTCCACCCCGGAAACCTACCCAACCGCGACTTCTGTCAATATTCTCTGTCTTCCTCGATCAAGTCAACGGGCTGTGCACACCTCAACAGACGATCTTCTTCCCCTATAACTTGGGTTCACGATTCATTCGAACCTTCAGGGATCATGTCCACCCTTGAAACCTACCCAACCACGACTTCTGTCAATATTCTCTGTCTTCCTCGATCAAGGTCTTGAGGCCCAACCGCGACATCTTCAATATTCTCTTTGATCCTCGATCAATATCTTGAGCCTTTAGGTATCCTCCTCGAGGTATAAAAGGCCATGCAGACGCCTATTTTCTCCAACCACTTCTTTTCACTTCGCACACCGGGCACAGTCCCTTCTCTACTTTTCTTCTCGAGTACGTTCTCGTTCTCACCCCTATTCCATCATCCCGTCCTGATTCTTTTCCTCTTAGGCCGGACCCTCTTCCCCGCATTTGTGCTAGTCACTCCCATTCAGAAAGCCACTCCTCTTCGCTCCCTCATCCTTCTCGTGCGAGTCGCCATGTTCTTCAACACTTTTATCGTTTTCGCTGCCGTCTCATCATCCGCCCTCCTCAATGTCCAAGCACACGGTACATTTTTTTTCCTTTCGTTGCCGTCTACCGGTCGCCTAACTCTTTGTGCAGGGACAATCACCGGAGTGACTGGTGCCAATGGTGTACAGGCTGCTGGCTTCGGTATGATCGTTTCCACCGCCTCATATTCGCCTTCTGACATGTTTTTCAGGCATTATTGCTTCAACTCCCCGAGATGGAAGTACCCGCAAACCGTTCGAGCAGGACACAAGTATCATCCGCGACAAGGAAATCGCTTCAGGGAAGGCCGGCGTCTGCGGACGCACCATTGCTGGCGGAAACAACGACGTTGCCGCACAACTTGCAGGTTTGTTTTACTTCTCGTTTCCTCTTCAATCCACTCTTAACGAGTTTTCGCAGCGGCATCCCAAGCTGGCCTTCCTACAGCAGCTGCCGATGGTTCGGTCACCATGACCCTCCACCAGGTAAACGGGGACGGCGCAGGGTTCGTGTCTCACTCCTTTAGTCGTCTCTTTTCTTTTTCTTATCTTTCATTCAGACCTTACACCTGCGACGTTTCCGCCGATGGAGGCAACACATTCCAGGCGGCTACCGTCACCCAACAAGTTCCCGGGAAGAATGGGCGGTCGAAAGCGAAAGCCACGGACTTTGCTCTTACCGCCCAGATCCCTGCGTACGCCTTTTCTTTCTCCGCCAACGCTATCCATTTTGACCAAGTTCGTTTCATGCAGCGGGATGGCCTGCACCGCTGGCCCTAACGGAGATGCCTGCCTCCTACGATGCCGCAACCCCGCAAACGCAGGTCCCTTTGGCTCCTGCGTCGCTGTCGCACAGGATGGTGCTGCTGGAAACGCGACAGACAGGTAAGTGTGGGGGCCCACCTTGTTCTATATCTTCTGACTTCGTTTGCATAGCGCTACCATTGTTGCTGGTAACGCCACCGCAACTGCTGCGACCGCCGCGACCAATGGAACAGCAATTGGACCCAGTGACCAACTACGGCAACTGGAGCCACCGAAACAACTGAGGCAACTGGAGCCAATGGCAGTCTCGGGGGCGTGTTGTCCGGACTTGGCGGTGCCGGGAAGGCTGCGAGGGACGCACCCGCGAAGCGCTACATCAACTCTCGCGTCGCAGGGAAGAGGTCTGGCTACTGGCTCGACAACCAGTAAATTCGCCCGCTACTTTACTAGTTTAACCTAGCATAACTCGATCCTTTGAATGAAGTGGTTTCAACTGGAAAAAAATGAAATGGTTATATGAGGGGGTTGTCATAAGTCGAAGTCTCTGCTCTAGACCCGTTCCCTTTCGCAAGTGCGCCGAGTACGCGAGGGGCCGTGGCATGCGCGGCTCGCTCTTGGTATATGCGCATTCTCCTCGTCGGTGTCAGGAAACGACGAGGATACAGCAATGGAACCACAGCATGCACTCCACGCCCGCACCCATCGTTACCCTCCTGCCCTTGCCCTCTACTCCCTTGCCTTGGAGGCAGTCGACGGTGTGGAATGCGGCGCGCAGCGTCCCCTCGCCTGGCCGCCTATGGCGGATGGACGTCGGATAGGGCCCGTTCGGCGCAATCGAATGTCCTCACAGTGATGAAGGAAGAACATCACAGTCCCGCGCGGGCAGGATTGACGCAGAAGGTATACTTCCGCGGGAGGTGCCGCACGCCGGCTGGAAGGCCAGAATTCCTCCACACGATCCAGCGGCGAAGGCGGGTAGGAGCGCGCCACGAACCCACGGGGGGCAAGGTAGTCGAGAGTTCTCACCGAAATTCCAGCGCGCGGAGGTGCGGGGGACAGATGGAACGACCGCGAGCGACATAGTAGAGGGTGCGACTGTCCTGCACACAAACCGCCATGCTCCGCGCAGAACCCACTCTGCGCACGAGTCCGAAGGGGTCTAAAATCGATCTTCAGGAACCACGCCTGTCTACAGTGGCGGCCAGCTGCGCCCCAGGAACCACGGCCGCAAGCTATCTATCCCTCGACAACGCGACGCTGGAGGCGACGCCCGCATGTGAGGATGAGGGGAGTCGGGGATGCTGGAAAGAATATTGCACGGGCGATCGGAGTCCCGGAGGACAGGAATGGTGTATGGTGAAAGATTGGAGGCAGGGAGAGGCCAAGCGGGGAGTGGGAAAGGGGACGTAGAGCTGGACCGTAACATTGAACGACGCGTGTGTAAGATATTGTGTACCGAAAAGACGAGCAGCGGCGGCCATGAGAAGCAATGGGTACGCCAGAATATCTGAGAGTGAGCTTGCGCGGAGACGGTGGATTTTGCGCCAACTAAGCTAGGCTAGGTTATTATCAAAGGAAGGTACATACCCAGCCGACATGGACAACGATGTGACGTTCACGATCGCCCTCTTCCGGCAGATGACTCATCCCAGCCATCCAAATCCAAATCCCTAATATCACTCCGCACTGGATGGAGGGCGCGGGCCTCGGGAAGTGCACCCATGCGAGCCGCATCTTGCCACGAATGCGATTGCAATCCCGTTTCCCGCCTTCCCTCGACTCAGCGTCGGAGTTAGAGCTGGGGTTCGGGGATAGGTCACCGCGGCAGCGACAATGTCGCTGCCGCGCCCACAGCCAGAATCCAAGTCGTGCAGAACCCCGCGCACTACGACAAACGACACCGGGCCCTATCCTAATAAGGATCGGGAAGAGTCGCGCCCTTTTGGCGGATCAATCGATCACAAGAGAAGTTGTTCAAAGAAGAAGTTTGATGGTGGCAGTGCTGACGTCAACATGGACAAGCAAACGCGTCTCTTCCTCTTCCTCGATCTCTGTGCTGCTCGCTTTGCCTTGGTCGAAACTAATTCTCGAATTAAGCCATAATATCTTCCTTAATATTGCGCTTGATGCTAATTCTGGGTGGCTGGGCTGCCTGATGTCAACGAGCAGAACGACTCTAGTCTCTTTCACTGACTTCCACTCGTACACGACTCTGCTAGCTTGCTGCTGGATACGTCGATCTGGCTTTCTATCGGACTTTATTGATACCCTCATTCCCTACTGAGCTCAGATATAGTGAAGAAATCGGGCAAGGTACAATGACCACAGCAGCCTTCATCCTACGTTCAACATTGGATTTCTGGCAATGCGGGGTTTGTTGGAATAAGGTAGCCACGGCATTTACTCGGAATAGCAGAAGACCCTCGCAAACGCGCAGGGGTTCATTCGCAAACTACACGGTAGTTATACTACACTCTGCCAGGAACTCCTTAAACTAAAGGTAAGCGAATTAAACCAACTGGGGAATATTATACCAAAGGGGAGAGAACGACACAGAATAGGTAAATGAAGGGAGAGGACAAGGCACAGCCTCAATGCACCGGTCGACAGCGCAACAACGGCATCGGAGATAGCGTGCGATGGACTCGAAATTCCAACAAGGTTCGACTCCCCGTGTCCGAATGAGTGTGTTTGCTTCCGTCCTCTTCTTTCCTCCAGTGCATTATTTATTTGTTCTCATACTGCTCGACCCTTAGCCGACGAAATACAGAATCTAGGGTTGGAGGCATATCAGTCGTATCAGGTTCTGGCTAGGTTCTGTCAGGTTCCTCCATCACAGAGGATGAAAAGATTATTGTAAAGTATAACAAGTACACATAGAATGGGCCACAGCGCACAGATTCATCGAGATAATTGAACAAAGGCTGTTGAATGAGCCAAAATGATGAAATTTCTAGAACAAACCGGTGGCCCGACCACGGTACATAAGTGATGTCCCTCTGTGGTGCATCAACTATTTTAATCTGTTTCCAATAAGTTAGTAAGATAGTCGACTTAGAAATTTAACGAGACGATGTACCACCTGAAATAGGTTGAGGAGTTGAAAGAGCCCTCCGCAAGGAGGGCGGTAGTTTTGGAATTTGTTCTGATGTTGTCTGGTCAGCCATTATCGGACGGTCAGGTCTGGTATAATATTAATCGGTCTGCCCAGGACCTGATGGCCTGACTCAGCATGGTATGCTCAAATCAGTCCTGATTATGCAAATTCGATTTTTCCAACAAATTGTCTGTTTCGTGTTCGAGCAGAAATACCAAGACCAAACATTTTTTTTAACAAAGGTTCGGTCTGCAGAAGGATAATGTCGTTTCCGCAAGAGTGAGGTCTGCAGAATACAAATAAGAGGAGAGAACATCCGTGCAGCATAACTCACTGGTGGGAGATTCCCCGGACAGAATGTCCCGACGGTCTTATGCTGCCGTTTAAAACTGTATGCCGGCTGTCGCTGATACGTTATCGACTTGCCGGTTTAAACACACCGTCGATCAACTGCGGTTAGCGGTACAGCCAAGGATCTCATCAGATTTACACTCTCCAATTATAGCATCGAGATGCAAGCCGGCGACTTGCAGCTATTCCGGCGGAAGTAGGATCACGATGTCGAGAAGTTTGAATTGCTTTCGTATTTTTCAGTGAATATGGATGGGGCACCGCATAGTGGGTTCGTTGTCTCGCCCGAGTGGAAGCTGATTCCCGGAGGAGAGATGGAGATTCACTCCCGTTGGGATGCGAGTAGTGCGACGTCAATTCGTAAATTTAGGTCTACGGGCTTCCGTGCGCTCCGAGCAGATTTGAATGGTCGGCCAACTACGGATCCAGACAGAACGATGATTTTTTGCTGAACAATCGCACAGGCGTCGGATCTTCATGGTCGGCGTGTGTTATAAATGAGCCCACCGCTCCTTCTCCAGAAGCAATCTCTCCCTGTTCTGCCCGTCATGTCGCTGTGACTGAAGACTAAAATCGACAGTGGGAAATACTTTCCGGTTCCACTTTGGCTTCTCTGATATTCTCCCGCTCCGAGTTGTACTGGGGCACAGCGTTGAATTTAATTCCATACAACTTGGATGTATCATGTACGTACCATCGATCAACCTCGGCACCTCCAAGTATGGTTACATCCATCAGATTTAAAGTTTGCCCGTCGTAGTATGACAATTACGACGGACCAGATCAAGTACACCGGCCATGCATGGGCAATTCGTGTGTCAGCTAATTCTGAGCGGGAAGTAGTAGGATCGCATACGCAGCTTGAGGCTGTTGGCCAACTGAGATTGATCGTCGGCTTGAAATCCCAAGGGCGAGTTCCTCGGATGCATCGATCTTGCCCATAGTATGCTGCGATGAGGGATTGCTGCAGTGACGAATTCACACCGAGAAGGAGAATTTAGACGTGAAAGGAGGTAACAGAGAAGACTGCATTTGGTTGCCTAGGATTTGTGTTAACGACGGACTGTGATAAAACCTCGGTAGGCATTTATCCCGAGTGTAAATTTGGGGCTCCCGCCCCTGAGAAAGAACAGAAGTCACCCCGTAATTTAGCGCCGCATGATGAGGTATGAACCCCTTGATAAGAAACGAGAGTCCGGCGTGCCCGCAAAAATCACGAGGAGAAATTCGGTTAGGGAGGTTAGAGGAAGAAAAGAAAGGAACAATAAAAGGATACATGCCGGGGACCTCTGAGGGGAGAGAAAGCTGAGACAATGGTACATCACAAAGTAATCATGATCACCATCGATCAAATCTGAGTCTGAAATGGAGACAAGGCGATTTTTGCACTAGCGATCCAATCACGTGCTCGCCTTCAGTAATACTCCTCTCTTCCTCGGTCGATACTTCGAGTCCTAATCGGAAAATAAACCGAGCGTCGCGGCTAGTACTACCCATGGTCAACATGTATGGGGCACCCAGCGCAGGAAATACGCAGAAGAACGGGATACCAGCTTTAGCTTTTAGGAATCAGTGCGGACGGAGGGGATGTGGCCATATCTTCGAATACGAGGGACCGAATCCGCTGGGGAACATTCAACGACTGGTGCGCGAACATTCCCCGTTCTGTCGTGGCCAACGTCCAGAGTACGCCACACACTGGATTACAGGGATTTTTAGGAGGAGCTGACAGTACACACAGAGCCGCACAGATCCTTTGGGGGCGTTCGCAGAATGAGCGAGAGAGCGGTCAAGGGGAGCAAGAAGGAGACGGATGGGGCCAGTATGACTCCACAACCGCGCACCGTGGAGGCTCGAGCTCGCCGTCATCCGCTGGGAGCACCGTCGATGATAGCTACATTGGCCTAGGCGAGGGTGGCACCTGGAACACGCCATCCAACTCGGCTTCCTCCTCATCCATCGGCAAGAAGAGCTCCCGCTCAGAGGCAGAGCGACGGTACGCATTGGAGACGGATCCATGGACGACTAGTGTCACACCACACGAGGTCGTCTGCCGAGGCTGCCGTCGTCCGATCAAGCTCGACCGCCGCTCCAGATATTATCCTGGGCTCTGGGAGAAGCACCGCGACCGCTGTGAGGGTGTGAGCAGGATGCGGGAGGCGATGGAACCTGAGGTGCGTCATTCACTTACGGAGCGTATCTAGAACAGCGTTGACCGTGCTGTGTAGCAGCAGAAAGAGATTGAGCGTATGCAGACACCACCGGAGGTGAGGCCATTTGCCGAAATCGCTTCCTCAAGTTCTCCATTCGGGAGTTCCGATCCCACCGTACTTGCGCCACGGAAGTCTTGTGAGTCATTCTCTGTTTCTATCATCCGGCGCCAAATGGCTGACCCACCTTGAGATTATAGGAATTTGTAGCATGCCCCTCGAGATATGATGCTGTAGCACCACCGACGCTGTATTCTAGCTGAACGCAATCAAAAAATCTCACAATTGTGAGTTGTATACCCAGCTGTGCCGTTTGACGTAAGTCGTCCCAGATACGAGGCGGTGTTCTCCAGTAAAATCTATCGCATGTCCTGGGGTACGTCTTCCTTGATGCCAAAGATATGATTGGGTCGCGTAGCGGAAAACGGCCCTTGGAGATGTCGTCTAAGAGAGTGCAATGCCGGCGATAAATTGCAATTCCGCCGGGCGTCGAGAGACGTCAGTTCTCAAGAAATCAAGATATCAGATGTCGTTATTCGGTGCGTGCCATGATCATACCGTTCTACTAGGATTGAAGAAACCCCAGCCGAGGCCGACGACGCAAGTTTAGAACGTTTAGAACACCTATCAAAAGATCTTTTGTGAAACCACACATGCATATCCAATCCTCCTTGCGTGCGATCTCCGATGGGCATAGGCCGAAGTATATGTGCTCCCTCACCAGGCTTGCTTGGCCGATTCTCTCCCGATGACCTAGGATAGCTTTCACTACAGGCAGATCTCTTTTCACGAGGACACCACCGATCTTCTACCCTGAATGCTAGACGGTGAGACGCGAGGATTCATCAAGGCGCAATATCTGGCGGAGACGGCGCGTCGCATGGCCCATGGCCCGACACACTTATATGCGAAGCTCCTGGTGGTTGCTGGTTGAAGAGGCGATGACCGCACGCATGCTACTGTCTGGGAGCGCGACTGGCTCGCTTATATTCGAACCTGGCCGACAGGGAGTATCAGAAGAGACGTCAAGCGGAGTCATGTACGAGACGCACCGCCCATCGTTGACTCTTCGTCTTCGTGCTGCGTGCACGCCTAGAGTACTGGCAGCGCAAATGGGATCGTACGTGATAGTATGCAGCGGTACCATGTGCTATCCCCTGCCGGCACCACTATGTCCAAAACCGTCAAAGACCTGACAGGGGATTGTCGATAAGGTCGACTCCGAAATTCAAGGTAGAGCTGGACGGGATTGCGTTCGCCACGCACAGACTCCTATTCCACTCCTCCTGTGCGTTGCGTATCTTCAGACCCAGCTATTGGATGAACGGCGATGGAGGGGGATTCCATGTTTATATACCGTTCGCCGGTCTCTCCTTCGTCATGGTGGATGCCTCGTGCCGGTCATCCTGGTCGCGGCTTTCAGGACGAGGTACGTGCAATTCTCTGGGGAGTTGCACCGCATTCTCTCTACATTTATGAGGACCCTGATTAGTTTGTGGGATGTGCTTACTATGGATATAGACAGATATTCCCTCATTATAGCTCACTCGCAGAGCGTCGTACCGCCAGCCGCTATCCCGATGACCGGCAGATTTGTGGACGAGTTTGTATCGTTCAAGGCGCATTTCGGGCTGCGGTAATGTCTCTTGGTGCGTGCTGGTCTTCTTTGGATGCTGAAGCTTTACTGGAGTGGAAAGCTGGGTGAGAGGACGGCTGGCCGTTTTGGCCTGTATATCGAACCCGCGGCCAGGTCCCTTCTTCGCCCCAGTAATTCCTGTCGCAGGAGCCTCATACGGTCCCAGAGTCATTTTCCAGGTGCTATAGACGAGCGCGGGCAGGGGAACGGAGAGCGCAAAAGCAGGTCCCTGTGGGCGACGTCACGTGTCTTTTCCGGTTTTTCTCGACATAATATTGACTATTCACGGCCCCAGGATCACGGCTGCGCCGGGGGATACGTGGGCTTTGATGTCGTTGTTCGCTCTGTCGATCGCAACTGACTCGGCGCCTGCTGGTCAATATTTAGACCGGCCACTCGGTGCTCCATGCGATTAATTACCTCCTGCTCATCGATTTATGAAGACCTCTGGGCTTTGGGGTTCCACAAACGGGGGGGAAACAGGGCGCGACAATCCCTTCCGGCGTCGTTAGCGGCTCCTGTGGGTCCACTTGACTGGATCGACGACCTGAAAGTACGTAACGTGCGGGGCGCTTTCTGACCAATCCCAAGCGCTATGTAGAAGATATTCTGCGGTGATAACGGTCCAAAAGACAATGTTACGTTCGTCCCCATCTACCTTTTTTTGGGCATTCGAGTCTTGCTCATCGAAGGGATAGGTAACTCATTTAAAATGTAATGCGAGTTTGTCGGAGTTACCTATGCTATCATGTTCCTTGAACGGCTTGGTAAATGTCAGCTCTCGTTCGCGCACCGGCACCCGAGATGAATGCGCCTGACCTCTCACGTCCCAGCTTCTCGGGGAATCAGTGTCCGGTGTTTGCAGTTACTTTCCAGCAGAATGGCAAATAGCGACCTATTGGTCCACTGTGAGTATTGTCCCTCACTCCTCGTCCCTTCCGACTGCATCTCTTTCCATCTATTACGGAGGCATGGCATCCTCCGTGCGATGCGATCCCGCTGTCGGAGTGTGAACTGGCCACATTGCCCGTTCTGAATGCGGAAAAAGCGATACCACGATGATGACCATTTCGGCAGGTAGACATACGCACCGAGGTTCTTTCTGCTCTCGTGGTCCTCGCCGCCGCCACCCTGGAATTCGCATAGGCGGTATATCGGCCAACTTCCGCCGGCGGTCTCTAAATCGGACTTCCTCGGCACGTCGGCAAGGCTGCGTGGAAATCTTACGAAATTGCGAGACCCACGTTGTTTCCGGGACAGCGAAACCTATGACTAGGGCGTCTATCAGACATCTCCTTTGAACTGCCCAAAGAAGAACCCGTACAAAAAAATTCCTGGCTGACGGGTTTTGTTTGGAGCCCTGTCGTTGCCCAGTTTGATCGTCAACAAACGTCATATTCAAGTGTGAATCGCGGGAGTCAAAGAAAATCAAACCATCGCAAATCGACTCACCGGTCCGGACGACCGAAGAACGCACAGCCACGCTTGTCGGAATTTATCTTGTTTTGCATCCTGTAATCGCTCCGAGTTGCGTCAACCGGAGAACGCGAATAATCAGCTCTCAATTTTCTCGATATTTCACTGTGAACTTGTGCTCTGAAGACTTGAGTGTCGGTTTCCTCGTCGGCTGAAGAATCCGATCAATTGACTTCCAGGTTTTGAAAAACCGAAGATGGAACTCCAATACACGCTGGCAAGTGCATACTTGCCTGATGTATCTGAGTAATTTCGACGTTTTAATAAATAGGCGGTCCTGACCGCGACGACATCGATTATCTGCGTTCGAATTCCCTAAAGCTTCTTCCGAATTCATTGTTTTGGATTGCCCTTGTTCCCAAATTGTTCCGTGTCTGGCATTCTCCCGCAACCCAGGGCGGTGCGTGACAGTGTTCCGCCGTTTCTATATCATCTCTGGTGTGTGATCTTCATTTGCTTGGTTACTAACGCCAGATCAACCCGGGTAACTGATTGGTAGCAGCTTTGAATGTTACTATCAGCGATCGTTGATACTTTTTGGATACTTGAGTCGGGCGTCCTTCGAGCGCACCTAACCCGTCCGTCCTCCCTCCGCCCAGTCGTCCGGTTCAAATGTATTTTCTTCGGTGCGTTTTCCTTGTTGTAAACGGTGTCGTTCAATGCTCATCAGGCCATCATAGAGTGGCTGGAGTTGCTCTTCTTTTTCGTCAAAATGTTTTCGCACTGGAATTCGGGAGCCTCGATCGCAGTATATCGGTGGGCCAAACCACAGAGATCACCTGGGCCAGCGATAGCACCGATCCGGCAGTGTGGGAGCTGGCAGTGATCGATAGGAATGCCGATATAGTGGCCACTGTTGACAGTGTTGACGGTTCTGCTGGCCAATTTTCATTCTCGTTCCCGGCTGTAGAGTCTCGGTACGCTCAAAATACTTGGCCTTGGGGGCATTTCTGATTGCACAACACGATAGCTCTCGTCCATTCTTCGCACTCCAAGCACTCAGTGGGGGCGAGTAAGTATTTGTTAATACATCTGTGTGCCTTGCTAATCCTCGCTTTTCAGAGTCTTGGCCACCAGTGAGCCATTCAGGGTGGCTCCATTGGACGAGACACAGTCGACATCCTCTGCCACCCCAACTTCAGCCACTGTTTTGCCCGTGCTGCCCAGTGATTCCGCAATCATTCCCACACAAATTCAGACCATTTCTTCCTCTCAATATCCCACTTTAATCGCAAGTCCAAGTGCCAGGTGTGTGCTACCAGCGCATTGTCCGTATAGATCCTTACGAGACTACAGTGTGGCCATGGACTTGGATGATTCCCATCCGGCCCCTGCTTTAAACGTCCCAGCGCTTGTAGCTGGACCGATTCTGGGGGTGGTCACGGTCGGGGTCGTCACGTTCATTTTGTTAACGCTCTGTGGATGCAGGCGGCATCCCTCACAAAAAATCGCGGAGCCATGAAGCGCGGCCCTTAAGCGGACGCAGCGAAGATTCGTTATATGTAGCAATTAGTTATACACAACCCCTGTATTTTTTCAGCCGATCCTGTATTTGTACTTCTTAGAGCAGTTAACCGAAGACACACATAGCGCGAACGAGTTCGCATTGAGGCACATGTTATAAGTACATGCACATGGAGCTCACAACAAACATGGAGCGCATAAGTTATGGGCATGATGGGTCTGCTGTGCAAAGGCGACAGAGAGATTGAAGGGATGCGCACGCGGCGAAGTATGGAGGACAACAAACTAGCTACGGAAACCTTAATGAAGGACCGATCATTCCGCCGCTGTTCGCCTTGCGGTTCAGATTTGGACTGCTATCGCAGGTTTTCTGGATTCGTTGGCACAGCGAAGCGTACCAATATCATAAGTCAAGGCAAGCACTCCCGACCAGAAAACCCTGTTAGGATTTGTCCGTCTTGGAACAAAAGCCAAAAAAAACAAAAAAAAAAAACAAAAAAGGAAAATCAGGGAAAGACATTTGGGCACAGTCCAGTTTTTCGTCTAGATTTCATGTTCCCCACTAACAGCTGCAAGGTTCCTCTTACCGGACAGCGATGTGTCCATCTGTGGAGGCCCACAATTTTGTACCGACGTTCTCAGGGACTCGGACGAACATAACATTAATCAGAATCCTGAGAATGACCAATTCTACATAAGTATCTCAGCCACCAGCCGGGCTGCGACTTATATGTTGAACGCTCCGTAATTCGCGCGTGCGGACCAACTGAATTTCTAGGTATATTATATACCGACTGGATGTCTCGCAGTCTTAGTTGCTAGAAACGTTAACCATCCAGCGAGAGGGACGATTTTCACTGCTCGTCGTTGGATCAGCGCTCTTCAGGGAAATCGTGCAGGGACGCGATTACGCCCCCAGCCAGCAGTGAAAGACGCAGCGATCGGTAGGCAGCAGTGAGGAACAGCGGTAATATTAATGTTCATTTGCGAGGAGTGGTATGGCGGAATTAGTGGGTGAGGCATCCTCGGCTGCTGTGCGTTGGGAGTTTTCCGTTGAGATACGTGTAAAATAATCTCTCGGAACGTCCGGCCAGCCCCATCAGGCGAGCTTTCCACCCTCACTCGTGTTCTCAATGAGGAACATAGGAGCAGTGTGTATTGTCAGGGGAAATCATATGTTATTTCACGGCGATCGCTGGGACTTTATAAAAGGCCCCAAAATTTTCATATTGTCAACAACACCTTTTTTCCACCGCCCACAGCATTTCGAAAATGTAGCCGCAAAGTGTAAGTGTTGGGCAATTGCATGTCACTGTAATAAAATCTCTAAGACCTTTTGTAGCCAGTATTATCCATCCCATGCCCAACGAGGATTTCTGGGAGCACCCCCCACCTTCCCACACTTGGATCCACGGTGATTGGTATACCGACCCGATGCTCCCCCGACTGGGAAATCCTACCCTTCTGGGAAGAGCAGACCGTCGACGGGAAGCTCAAGGTCAATAAACTGTTTAAAGAGACTTGGGAAGTGCCCGGCGACGTCAAGCCGCTGGCGTACATCGTCGGCACAGGCTATGGGTGTCCTCTTTGGACAAAAATAAAAATGGTTTTGGTGAGGCATAATTCACGTTTTCGCACGCGATCATTGCTGATTTTGCCAGTGATCCCGATGAATTCACGATGATTACTGCCAGAAACAGAGAATTCTGGTCATTCTATAGATCAATGTGTCGCCGGATACTTTCATCTATATTTTTTAGTTCATTATGTGCACGTCTGCCGATCTTGTTTTGCTTGCACTTGCTCACTGTATCTCAGTTGGACATTGTGAGCACACCAATATCATACCGAATGTTGAGGAGGTTGACGGGAATCCGAGTGTACACCAACACACTTTTGGTGACATTGAACACAAGAACATACATCCGGTCTCTTGGCTCAGGAATACTAAGCTTTCCGCCGGCCTCCTCAAATCAGTTCCGGTTGAACTTGAACGGAGTGAGCAAGCTATTCGTTGCGGCGATTATTCGTATGGATATTCTTTACACGTCCTAACAGTCGTCTCAAATCATCGGAGCCGCTGCTGAGATCCGCATCAACACTGCGAAAGAAGGATTCGACGACGCGGTAAGATATTCTTCCTTGAATTTCGACTGACTCCGCTGAAAAGACGAAGAGCGTGAAGGTTGTCCCTGGAAGACTCAAACCGGCGGTAGAAAGATAAGCATAGCTTTGGCTCGCGCAAGGATAAATAACTCCCAAAAAGGTTGAAGATAAATTTAAAGAGACCGCCGGAGTCTCGAATTGATGACCGCAAAGTTGTTGCCGATGATTCCGAATCTGGTTTCAATGCTTAAAGGTTGACACAAGCGCTTGCACACTCAGCGAAGGGCGATCCAGTGGAATTTGCAGGACGGGTTGAACGAATTCGCCGAGCTGCTCCATAGGCTGGCAGGAATTCGGAACCTAGGACTTTCCCAAGGCGCATCCTGTTCCGCAAAACTGGTGCCCATCGCAGAAACCAGATGCCGATGCACTGGCCCGAACGCGTCCAAAAAAACAGTCGATAAAATCACAAGATATGTATTTACCGTCCAAGCTAATGAATCTCTGTCAAGCGACCCCGTGTCTTCGCCACTAACGCGCGGATGCTGTCTCTGTCATGCCGCTTCTCCGCTGGAGTGCCCGGCTCAAACGGGCAGGATTTTGCGATCGTGAGGAGTCCTTCATAAAATTCAGTGCTATCTGCACGCAAAGGGAACACACGCGGTTTGAACTGAAGGCCCTCCAGAAGATACATGAAATGCATTTTCATGCGCCCGCCACTCCGTGTCAGCCGATCCCACTGCACAGGCAGCTCGACGTCCAGATGTGCATGTGGAACAATCGCGTCCTTGGAATCAACCTGGAATAGGACGCCGCCGGGCTTGGTGTAGTCCAATACCACGATATGATCTTGACCCGGGCAGTCGCGCATGAATAGAACTTCACGTCTCGATATATCATATACCAGGTGTTGGTAATCGTGATCCATGAGCGCACGCATGAAAGCCCGTTCGCGTGTGGAGGCGATTTCCGGATACTCTGATTGTTATTTTGCATTAGAACGGCGACTAGGAGATGACGTTGGATCGATACTCACGACGTCGTACGCATCGTAATTCATCGCAGACTGCTTGGTGCCCGTCTTTCCAGTCCGTCAATTGGCACTCGACAGAGCAGTAATTAGCGCTTTGACAGCCAGCACATCGTTTGAAATTGGTTTTGGGTTCGATGTTACCGCACTGTGTGAAATCAGTGTGATAAAAACGAGCGATTGCAGTGTCGACCCACCAACATGTTGTCGCAGGCGAGAGAAGACAGTCCACCTGCTGCCTCCCAGCTATCCAGCACTGCAATACGCGTCTTCGCTAGGACCACCAGCTTCTCCCAGTCACCGAACACGGGCGACTCCCGAAATCGTCGATCGTCCGCGAGTTTCTGCACGTCGTTCAGAGCCTTCTTTATTTGGGTTAGAACGGCGTGCGATATGAGTCCGAGAGGGATGATGCCACCAGGGACGTCAGCGAAAACGTGATCGTTGCCCGGGCCCACAAAAAATGTTACAAAATCTGTGTAGCAGCTTCCTTGCTTCGCAAAGGAAATGAGACAATGGAGCAGGCCTGCTCTAAGAGCCTCTGCTAGCCATGGGTATCCAGGAGGAGTCGTTATACAGACCATCAATGCCCTGAAAAATTCGTTGACTGTGCTGAAAGTGAACTCTTGGGGGAATCGAGCCGCCGCACGAGAAGTGAGAGCGCGAAGCGCTGCTACGACGGGGGTTATTATGCCTCGACGCAACAAGACGGAGATCCACTCCTCTTTCCATTCAGACTCAGGGATCGCCAAGAGTCCTACCACATTTGCTAGAGCTCCGATGGTAATAGTATCCGTCTGTGTGCTGGCGACAATAAGAGATATCTGTTTGATAATGGCGGACGCCAGCCGATCGAAACTTCCGTCTGCTCCGTCAACCACCTCTTCGAAGTTTTGGGGGATCTGCATATCACGCCCTAAGGCAGGGAGCAAGCAAGTGGATCGAGTCAAAAGATTGGGATCTTCCGTGACATCCTCATCGAGAAGTAAGGTGGTCCAAGCCCTAGAAAAGATAGAACGCAGGCCGGGCTGGGCGGATGATACGTGGTGGGTTTTCGTCTGCGCCCGCAGCCTGGCAACCAGAGAACAGTGGCATAGGCGCGCCGCGGCCTGTTCCCTGGGATCATATCCTGGAATGTACTCCCAGTATGTGTGGAAGAACAGAATCCAGGGCCAGGCGCGCTGCCACAAGTCCCAGCAAGCATCGACACAATTTGAGAATACGGGCAGGTCCGCGAAGTAGCTAAGCGCCTGCAGGGCTGTACAGGCCGCATCGATACATGTCGGGCGGGCAGCGTTATCTAGTGCATCTGGGGTCGGAATCGTAGAGGGATCGAGATGGAGGTAGAGAACCGGAAGGGCGAAGATAGCCGCAGGCTGCGTGCGCAGGTCTGAGTCGGAATGTACGATGGCCATGGAAAGCTGCATCAAGTCTTTTAAGGATCCACTTGCTGCTGCCAATGCTGTGGGCTGAAAGAACCGCTTGAGATCAAGCAATACCGAAGAAAAAACCAAGAAAATTACACGGATAGATTCGGGCAATTTTGAGACATTTCGGAGGTGTAGGGAGTCGTGCATTCACAGTGGCTGCAGTGTGGTGTAGATGATGTCCCAACGCGCCCAAAGCCCGGATGAGCGTATTCGATGGTTGTCCGAGACGACAGCTGGACACCAGCAAGTCGTGTCAACAGCTACAGTCGAAATCTGAAGCCAAAAAAACGGATGGTCAGCGAGCAAGAGGAAGCAAAGAGGAAGCGCTCGGCAAATGCCGGGATCGGCGCTTGTTAGCTGATCACACTTCTCTTTTTACAATTCTCAGGTGCAAATTCTAGCAAATTCAGTGACGGCTCGGACACTTGGCCAGGAACTCTATGGTTCGTATAGACGCTAAGCCCTCTCGAATTGCACAAAAAACCATTCCCAACAGCCATCTGGCCCACCTCGCATGTCTTGCGCCAAAGCCGTACGAGCAAACCTGCCGCCGGTAAGCCCTCTGCTTCGTCTTTTCGAAAATTTCTATTCCCAACATATCCTAACCTCATCCTCAGAATTTCCCAGCTGCCTGGCTCATTCCCGCCCCGACAAGCATGTCATCGACAGAGGGTATTGGAACGACAAGCTTCCCCGTGAAAACCTGGGAAAAGAATTTCACTGTTGATTGGGATGTTTTTTTTTCCCGGAAGCCGTATCGTGCGGACGCATATCTTCGGCGTCGAGCTCGCAGGCCTCGTCGTCCGGTTCTACTTTGGCATCACGAGCTGCATCATCCCCGTAGCGGCTTCCGCCTTCCTGGACTGGCACAAGGACGTCACACTCGCGGGCCCCTGCGATTCCGATGGCAGGAAGAAATTCTACATGTTCTGCTACAGCCCGCGCGATGTGAGACTCGTCTCAGGTTTAAATCGATTTGTGGATTGCAAGGTTTCGCAACTGTAGCGTAGGGACGGAGTTTTGGAGATAATATTTAAATCTGTCCAGTGGTGAGTATTCCGAGTACGAGATATGAGTTAGAAAATAGATTGGAGGACATCTACTTTGACTCATATTCGAAATACCAAGGGCCGGAGGATATAGGATACCTATGAAAAGTCAAATATTGATCAGTCAAGGTATCTGTCCATCGGGGAATACGGAAAGAAACCAGTGGCGGCTATCAACCGATGGTATCCGACCGCAGATACGATGGGACATCTCACGGGGATATATGATATATGATAGTATCATACCGCAGGAAACACGAACTTTTCCCAATCACCCTGTTTCACTACAAGTGTGATATCAATCCAAGTTGGCGACTCGGACGCATGTTCTGCGAAGAAACGGGAATAAGAACAAGGAGAGCAGACAAAAACCAAATTGAAAGCCCGAAAGGCGAGAGACGAATGTGCGAGCGATGGCCACGCAAAAACCTAAGGCTCGGAGTAATTCCGCCAAAGACGACTTAAATAGCTTGCTGGAAGGGTGCGGATCGAGAGTGTAAAGCCCAGGTGAAGCGGTTTCTGGACTGGGCGCAAGGACAGTCACGGAAACAAAGGGCAGCAGGTAGAAAATTCATCGTTCGGCACGAGAGAGAGAGAGCGACGTTTACTGGACGACCTCGGCGAAGTTGATCCGTGAAGCCATCATTTCTTTAGGTATTCTATTGGGCCAGGCGGACGTAGTCTGGATCCCTAGTCAGACCAAATAGCAATATTTTTTTTGTTGAGAATTTGGAGAGGGACAAAAAATAACCTGATATGTGAGGCGGACGCGCAGGAGGAGCGAATGTGAATGGGTGAGCCAAAAAAAATTGGGTCAAGGGTCAAGAGCCAGAATCCATTTCATGTCAATTTTGTAAGAAAGCAGACCCGAGAAGTCTTAGACTCTTCCGTTCTGTAACTCGAGAAGTGCGTACATGACAGTGGAAGACAAGAGTAGGGTGGCTGTGCCTCCGCGATCAAAAGCTCTTGCTCGTAACCATCTTCTTAGACTCTTGGCTCGCCTGTTTCTCGGCATCGAATAGAACGGAGACGACACGCAATGGAACGTACATTATGATATCGACCTTTTCTGTCCCAGACTCTCGGTCCGCGCGTTGAAGCTTTGAAGAACCGGCTCGATGTGAATGCAGGGAGTAGATATAGAGGTATTGATTAGAGTCCTTTCTTTACCTTTAAGACGGGTTTTAATGCTGTTGTGCAGTCTCGTCGATGACGTTCCCTGCGAACTGGAGTCTGGAGGCTGCTCTCCGACGACCCTCAGGTATTGAAGTCCTTCATTTACTTGAGACGGGCTTTAATCCTGTTCTGCAGTCTCGTTCTCGATGACGGTAGACCAGCGAACTGGAGTCTGGAGGCTACCTCTCCGACGGCCCACTGGTACTGCGAGTCCAGTTTTCGACGCCCCCGCGCCAGGTCGCTCGAATCTCAAGTAACCGGCATCGGGCCATCGGCGTCGTCGAGTGCGCCATGTGAAGGCAGAAGAGGTCAGTTACCGTTGCTGCTCTCTCTTCTCTGGGCGTGGGCTAACGTTCTTCCCCTCAGCGCTCTTCGCCCGGTTTACACGCCTATACCTTGCGGGTAGAATAAACCTCTGTACCCGCGCGCTGTACCCGTCCCGGACTCGCCCGTCATCCGCATTGGCGATGATCCCGAGCACGGGCGCGAGCTACATCGACGATTCGATGGCCACGTCACAGCTCCATTAGCCGCCACCGACGTCCGCTTCGTCCTCCATGTCCGCCACCGTGACGGCAAGCGAAAAGCGACGCTGGGAAGGGCTGCGGGCGCGATGCCACTGGTACGAGATCGTCAGCCAGCGTGGCTCGGGATGCTCATCGGAGCGATGCTACGACTACAAGACCCAGCCCAGCAGGGCGTCTCTTGTATTGGCGTCGACCGCTGGTATCCGTGCTAGTGAGGGAGAGGGCCGGGGAGACGCGGAGCCTAGGTGACGATCCAGATGTGCAGTTGCCCCGATTCTGCATATCCTCGGCTCTCCTTCCACACGCTCCTCCTCTGGCTCTTCCGACCATCGCCTGAAGGGACTGCCCGCACCTCCCGCACCACCCCCCAAGCAGCGCTTCCGCCGCCCCAGATACATATCGCTCCTCCACGCGAGGGGCGTCGTTCGTCGAGGAGCCATCCACACGAGCATGCCTGGCTGTCGCACGACTCGAACGCGACGGCGCCACTTGCATCGTGCTCTCCCTCCGCCCTCGCCAGCGCCCCCGTCCTCGCCGCCCACCATCCCCGACCCCGCACACGTGGCACTCGCACGCTGACCCCACCTCCGCCTCGCGCGTCGCCGCGCCCAGTACTTCCCTGTCGAGCGCGGTTCTAGGTGGTGCGATTCCCCGGCTCGACAGGGCGGACGGCTTGCACGATCCTGCGATCTGTCGTTCTATCCTCTACTGGTCGCCTATCCCTCGTTACTGGGATCCCTCTTGCACGTACGCAGACGCCACCTCCGTTGTTCCCACCATCGCGCCCGCGCCCAGTAGTTCCCTGTCGCGCGATGCTAGTACGAGGCACCAGATGCTACGTGGCAGCTTGCGACCCCCTTCCTCTCCTTCGGCTCGACGGCTCGACGGGGCGGATGGCGGGCGCGTGGATAGCGCTCCCCTGCGCCCGTACTGCGTAGTCACCGCGCCCGGTAGCTCCCTTACTAACACGAGGTGTTACATGGTGGCTTGCAATCCCTCTTTCTCATTCGAATGGGCGGACGTGTGATCATGCGTCCTGCGATCCCTCGTCCCATCCTCGTTGTTCCGGCCTACCCTCTTTGCCGGCGCACGAGTACGGAATATCCTCCGAATCGCCATTGTCACGATAGCACTCCCCTGCACTGCTTTGAAGACGACGCGGCGCAGAAGGGACGCGATGTCACGATATCACGAGAAGATCCCAAGCTTGAAGGCCACCACTCCTTGCTCGCTGCTCCCCGCGTCTGCACCAGCCGTCCCTTTGCTTCTCCGCCAGCGTCTCCGCCGGTGGAGACGGTGCGGGCTTATCTGCTGCGGGTGCGAAGTTAGCTTGTCTTCCCCTCTCCGCGCGTCATCGAGGAGTCCGCGTCCGCCCTCGCGGCCTCGCTGCCCGCGTACAGATCATGGGGATGTGGAGGTGGAGGTGCGCGCTGCGACAGGAGACGGCGCGGGCCTATCTGCCGTGGGTGCGACGATTCGCCCGTCTTCCCTCTGCGCGCGTCGTTTCGCGTTATTGACTCTGAGGAGTCCGCGTTCACCCTCGGGGCCTCGCTAACCAAGCAAAGGGCAGACGAAATGAAACGAAGACGGGTTCCTATGGCCAGAAGAATAGTGCGTACCGATCATCGCCTTTGTCTTCGCCAGTGCCGCCCTGCATGGCGCGCGCGGCGCGTCGCTGCGGGTGTGATGATGGGTCCCAATTCGCCCGTCTTGCCCTCTCCGCGCGCTCGTCGTCCCCCCTCCATGCACGTGCACTCTCGCACCCTCACACGGCTTCGCGTCATCCAGGAGTCCGCGTCCCTGGCTGCCCGCGTACCGATCATGGATGGGGTGGGCGCAAGATGCAGAGATGAGAGATGCAGTGGCGGCTCGCTGGATGAGTACGGCATCTGAGTCGCCGTCGAGGGAGAGCGATTGTGGTGCGGACGGATTCTGGGCGGGAAGGTGGGAGGTAGTGAGGGTGGGGATGGAGAGGACGGTTAGCTGGAGCGGAGCGGGAGTGGGAGTGGTGGAGTCAGAGTGCGCAGCGTATGAGACGCTGCGGCCTCACCAGCCTCGACGACTCGGACCTCCGTGACTACTGTGTATCTGATACTTAGACCGCTAGTCGCTCATACATCCTTCTTTCGTACATACATGTACAGAGCGGATGTGTACTACTTTCGACAAAGCATTCGGCCTATACTGGCCGTTCTGTCTTACTCCGTCGCTTCACTGCCAAGCATATGGCGTGGGTTTCTCTCCCGGCTGCATAGGCACCCGCACTCCATCTTCTCAATGCCACGACCCAGTCTCTTCGCCCATCCCGCTCGTTCTCCTCTCTTTCGTCGGTCTGTACTACCTCACCCAATGGTACGCCGCCTCCGACCCCTTCCAGCCAGATCATTCGACGCCTCCCCACCTCCGGTTTTCACTGGGTGTCACGGTGAGTGATCGGCCTGCGCCATCGCAAGTAATAAGTACGGGGCATTTTTCTCCATCTTGTCCCCGTACTTCGTCCACCGATGAAGTTTATATAAGCTGAGGAATTTTCGGCCGCTCACATCAAAGCATATCGGAAATTCGTTAGTGCGTGTTCCTTGACAGACATGATCTTCCCAATGAATTAATTGGATTGTATTAGACGAGCTTAGCGGTCCCCATTTTTTTTTCGTGGAAACTGCATAGATTAAATCACTGCATACTATGCGTAGTTGAACTGATTTTTTTTTTGAATAATCATCTGTCACGGTTGATTAGGGAGGAACAGCCCTTTCAGTTGGAGTCTGTTCTGCCACTGCCTCCACTCATAGTCGGGATCATTTCCGACCCAATTCCGTTTCCAGTCGTCGCATGCACATCAGCAAAAGCACATTTCACGCGCCATCTTTTCGTCTTGTGATGTCGCGTAGATCTTGTGGACGCGACTACGCGAGCCACGAGACCGCGAAACCTAAATAAATCGAAGATTTTGAGAATGGAATACATCTCAAAGTACCTGCACGCAATGTTACATGGTGAAGAAGCTATGCAAGAATTCATGGGTGCGTATTTATCCACAAAGAAGGCACGAAATACCTCGAGGGAACAAGTGTCAATCACTTTTAGACAGCTCTCGTGAGAATTCGGACATAGCTCGTGATTCGCGTGCGCGCGAACTTTTGGCTCGCGTACGAGCGCGTACGCGAGGTCACGAGCAGATTGTTTAAATCCCGATGCAGCCATGAGACGATTCTGCCAAATTTCGATCACATCTTGCGGAGGATTTGGAAAGGCCTGAACAGAGGTACCGATGACTCTGGAGTGGTTTGAACCTTGGTTACGAACCTTGAGCCATTGTAAAACGTTATGATAGTGTTTCGGTCTGCAAGCGTCTTTCACAGGGAATCCGAAGTCATTGCTCTTGAAAGGGACAAAGTCGCGAATATCTTGAAGAAGTTCCAGTGAACATGGGGAAGCCCTCACATACAGGCCCCAGGAGTGGTATTCTGGCCTAATATAATGTTAGGCTTCTAACCTTGATTTGTGTAAATCCCTCGCACCAGAGTCTGGATGGTTGCTGCCCGGTCCTAATGTCGTTCAAAAATCGAATGCTTCCACAGGCCAGCTCCAATGACATGGCTCTACTAGAGGCATCTGATAAGAGGTGTTGTGCCATACATTTGAGAAGCTTGACTATTTTCCATTTATCGGCCCCAGTGAAGGGCCGCATGGCGCATATGGCGGCCCTCAGTTCATCCCACGAAACATCCAGGAGAATGTGAAAATCCAACCAATCCCAATTCATTTCCAAGATATGTGCCTGCACGATACGGCAAAGCAGCGGACATTTATACAACTGCTCCCATTCTGCGACAGACAAGACTGGGAAGCTATCCTCGGGATCGCCAAGAGAGGAGTCCGAGTCAATGTCATCCTCGGGAAAGCCAAGGGAGATATTGGAAAGGGATCTGGCGACAAAGTGCATGAATTCATAGTCTTTGAACATATTGACTAAATCTGCTGGTGGATTTCCGATTTTCTAAATGCCCGTGAGCATCGACAGTCAGGAAGCCACAAAACTAACCTTCAACAAGTCGAGTGTTTCTTTCACCATCTCGTATGTGAAGTACATGCTGGAAGTTGGTTGTCCCAAAAGAAAGATGGGGTTCATCCGTCTAATCAGAGGCACAAATTCGGCTAAAGGTGGCAAATCACTGATATTGAGCACATTCAGTTTACTGTTGATTGAAACGTTGCGTCAACAATAAGTTCGTGAAATCGTTTGAATGTAAACTTACAAGCCAACAGGGTCATCCCGGTTGATCGAAGGACAGTCACACTGATAAGTAAGTGCTTTAAAAACCGAATGGGCGAGATCCACACAGAGTTGTTCTGCACCGACGTAGAACTTGCCTGCACGTTCGGCATCCTGAAGGAAGTCTTGAAACGAAGCATGATACCCAGTGATCCCCCACATGTCATTCACATCCAGAACAGAATGCAGGTTCCGCAAGGTCAGTTGAACATCGCCTGCTTTGAGCTCAAGAAGCTTTTCAACCGTATCTGCATGGAGTCGGAACTCGGAGAAAGTGATCGCCTTTAGGATTGAAAGAAGTGGCAGACGGTCGGGAACCCTCGAGAGAATTTGTGTATATAATTGGTCAATGCCACTGAACGGTGACTCCGATGGTACGGTTTCCTGGAGGTGCTCAAGTCGCTCCGTCGGGCGAAAGTTGTTATCATCAACAAATTTGATGACAGTGCTTGCATAGATGAAGTAGCCTGACGACTTGTTGACAAATTGGTCGAAGATTTCCTGTGAAGGCCACGGCATCGCAACAGAAGCCATGGTCTGGTGGTCTCGGTGAATCCGCGCAAATTCATGGCGTAGATATTTCTTGATATCCTCGAATGACTGCTCCACATTGAATGGGTGATAGAGTCCCTCATAAAGCGAGTCTTCGAAAATCTTCCAAATATCTGGCTCCGGTCGGCTGGCAATGAGAAATTTGAGAGGAAGATGCTCGCGCACGGACTGCGCAATCAAGCGTAAAATTTCCTGCTGTACCAGGTGGCCTTCGCATTCGTCTAGGCCATCAATAAGGATGACTGGAGGTTGAGTGTTGCTTTCTGAGAGGCATGGGGCCACAATAAGCAACTGCATTTGTATGTTCATCAATCTCCCGACTGAGGATGGATTGTCCTCTATGATCTGCGAAATGCGGGATTTCAACTGTGGAACACATAGAGCGAGCTGATATGCAATCGTGGTGAATAGCTTTTGTGCATTTCCATGAGTCGTATGGCCCCGCTTGAAGAAGAAACTTCCTCCCAATCGCTCAGCATTTGCGAGTCGCTCAGCGAAGGTGCGCATGATGGCAGATTTACCGGCTCCTGCTGGTCCATGCAGCCAGAGAACGGGAAGACCCTTCATCATTGTCTCTGTTAATGACCACCACGATTCCTTCTCCGACCATTCTGACTTTATTGCCCAATTCCATAATTTGTCGAGCATCTTGCTGCGCGTCTCAGGGTGGCATCGTGGCTGCGGGTAGCTGTCTGCTGAGTCGTGCATAGCTTCCAGAGCTACCGCGCGATGTAGGATATGAATGCCTGGAATTGTTATCAGTACAGTGGGAGTTAATTCTGAATACAGAACGTGCCTGTTTCCCCGCTGCGGTACACATTATTCACATTTCCGCCAATGAATGTGCCCCCATCGATCGTCGTTGTCGGCTCGTTTGCAGTTGAGTGTTGCCATGTGTGAGAATTCGAGGCGCCACTGCGGCGATATTGAATTGCCAGATTGTCATAAGGGGGATAATGGGCGGGGGTAGCATTTGGTGGGAGTGAATTCGATGTGGGTGGGATCTGCGATCCAAAGTCATGAGAAGGGGAAGTGAAACCATGATATTGGTTCCTGGTTGGAGATACAAGTGGATAATCTGGCGCGGGGGCACTCGCAAGAAATAGACCCCCAGGGGCCGAAGATGAGACGCTGTGGTTGTCTTCCGGCTCCAAGTCGCGCTGGGAGTTGATTTGAGATCGAAAGGACGGCAACACATCTGAAGCGCGGCTTACTGAGTCTGCTGAAATGAAGATGAATAAAATTGACGCTCACCATATGGCCTAGACCTATTTTCCGTGTGACGAGTGTTTCTTACGACTCCAGGCAGTACACGGCCACCATTAACATCGTCTGGATCCCAACCGATGCTCTGTCGCGACGTCTCTGGGCTCCCTAGAGCATGCTGAGCCGCTTGCGCTCGGTGCTCCTGGATCGCAAATTGCTGGTGATTGTTCTGTATGTGAATGTCGCCTGCGGCATCGTAGAATGCCCCGCCAGTGATGACTACGTTGGAGGTGTTGTCGAAGAGGGGCATGGAGGTCAGGATGCAGGAAACAAAGCTGTGGACAGTAGAAGAGCGTCAGCCGCACGCAAGTCACGTTGCTTACAGCAAGAGCACAGCAAGCCTACAGTAGTATGATGTGGCGTGTCGAAGTTGCGTAATATTCAACAGCACTTCGACAGTCACGATTCATGAATCACGGAGGTACCACTGGTACTGCGTAACGGGTCACGGAGGGGGCTGCCGAATCAAACCTCAATGGCAACGAGGTTGTCCCCAGAGGTGGCCGTAACGGTTCAACTCAGCTTCGACCGCTTTAAAAATAATAAATAATTTCATCCGACATCTACTCACACGCGGGGATTTAAATCGCATTTGTGGATTGTTTCGTAACTATAGCGTAGGGACGGAGTTTCGGAATAATATTTGAATCTGCTCAGTGTGGGGAGCATCCGAGTCTGAGATACGAGTTAGAAAATGGACCCACTTAGACTCATATTCGAAATATCAAGGGCTGGAGGATGTAGGATACCTATGCAAAGTCGAATATTGATCAGTCTATCCATCGGGGAATACGGAAAGAAACTCGCGGGGAAAGGAACTGGCGGTATTAACTCCGCTATCAAACAAGGGTGCATGTATCCGACCACAGATGCGAAGGGAACTCGCGGCTACATGTATATCAGATCACACTGAGCTTTTCACCGCAGCTTTCACTACAAGTGCAATGAGTGGGATACTTGACTCTCTTGCAGCAAACGCAGTGGCAGTGACTCGGACAAACGGGGACGAAGATAAGGAGAGCAGGCCCAAACGAACGTGAATCCCAGAACAGCATCGGATAGCGTGAGCGAGCGATGTGGGGTCGAGTGTCGGTGTTTTTTTTTTTTTTTTTTTGGTTGAAAAAAGTCAGGAGAATCCCGACGAGGATAATTTGAATAGCTTGCTGGAAACCTTCGGGTGCGAATCGAGAGTAGGTGAAGCGGTTTCTGGCTGGGCGCAAGGACAATCACGGAAACAAAGGGCAGCAGGTAGAAAATTCATCGTTCGCCACGAGAGCGACGTTGACTGGACGACCTCGGCGATGTTAATCCGTGAAGCCGTCATTTCTTTATAGCAAGTCGGTATTCTATTACACCAGGCGGACTCGCAGGAGCGGATGTGGATGGGTTGTCGCAAAAGGGCCTGGAGGGTTATAAGGGGTTACGAATGGTTACAGGCTTATAGCCTAGTTATAAGCCAGTTATACCTACCTACAGCCTGCATATAAATCCTTATAAGTCCTTATAACTTTCGTTCTTCTCCAGTGATTTTTTTGCGACATTTAAGGCTTCAGAGGATGCCAGATACGACATTTTTTGAACAATTCGGTGATTTATTAATTACCAGCGCGCAACAGCCAGTCAAAATCTACAACATCATCTAAATAGAACGTGTGATCCTCCTTGTTACACCCCAAACAATTGACCGTGTGAGCTCCCCGGATAATGTATCGAGGTAAGATGAACATTGTGCGCCCGTCTTCAAAAATTCTGCAATTCTTCCACACAGTCTTTGGCCGCCAGCCGGATTTCTTGAATAATCGGACAAGTACATGTCTTCGGTCCGACCGGAAGGAAGGCGGCACTTGAATAAGAACAACATGTGACCAAAAGTCAACGGGTCGTCCATGTTGATGGCCACACAGTCGAACCGTTCCTCGTGATTCGCCTGAAACGAAGGATTACATCGCAGTAAGCCGCATTGGTCTGTCCAGTCTTCAAGTGATGTGTAGTGAACATAGATGCATCGGAATGGCCGAATCTATGCAGACTCAGTTTAAAGTTGAAAAAATAATGAAATGGATGCGAGCACACCATAATTGTTTCCTCTCTGTCCTCCCTGAGCGGCTCGTCTGGGAAACTATTCCGAATAAAAGTACGCAGGTCAGAATGAAAGTTGCGGCGTGTCACATCGTTAATCCAGACAGCGTCTTGCATCGCAAATCTAAAGAACTCGGCGCGACGAGAGGTGAGGTGAGCGCACCAATCGGGATGTCTCCGCCAACACATTTGTCCGCCACGGAGCGCTCATGTTGAGCCCTAGGAGACGTGGGATGGGGGGGGATGAGAGGGCACTAAAAATTTCAGCGGATAGATTCCTTTTGAAACGAATTAAGACACCTTTTAGCGCGGCACTAAGCAGCTCTTTCAAATCAGTAATCTCACTCTTGACCCAGATCAAGCGCGCCTCCACGCCAAAGTACGGTTCAACCGTCATGGACCCTAGCATCTCTTGGGTATTTGAGTGGTCTGAGAGAGGTCTACGCCGTGTATGGTGCGCTCGGCGGCAGATAGATGTGCGCGTAGTACGGCTGGTGTGGATTTTGCGTCGTGGTGACCGTGAAGCCTGTCTTTCCAGCTCAGAATCGGAGACATGGGTGGTCTCAGAGCCTAGCCGACGTATTACAGGCATCGTAGAGGTGGTAAAGTGCGAAGAGGATGGGAGGCAGCGGTTGGCTGGAGTTGTGGAGTAAAATGATGTCATGTTACCGCATTAGATATAAGGCGCCAGAAATGTGACGCCGTGACTCCACCTTCCTTGCTCTCAACCACCACCACCACCTAACACCACTCACCGCCGCCCCACGGCGATGGCGCTGCCCGCCGCCGCGACACAGTTCCAGTCCCCTCGGTTGTTGCCGTCCCGAATTCATTGCTAGAAGTGCAGTGGTGCGCCACTACATTTATGTCATTGAACACTGCCTGACTTAGACGTAACAGAAGCTGCGCGCTAGCTCGGAGACCAACAGGGCTCAGGTGAGCTTGCTTATGCTATATCAATACGTGTTAATTGGCTATCCTTTTCTCTTTACTTCACACACCGGATGCTCATCATTTAACAGGCCCGGGCAACACTCCCCAGTTCTGGATATGAAGGTATGTACATCCGCACTTGCCCTGTAACCAATCTCTAACCACTCGTGGCGTAGACATTCGTTATCTGTTGTGTCGTAGTGTAGTTTTGAATGAATTATTTGATTTCTTTTGGTGCGAAAGCTATGGGATTATTGAACAAGGGCGGGAACGATTCGCGGTATCGGGTCTCGGCAACGGAGCCAACTGTAAGCTGTTATAAGCCCATATAACACGTTATACGACTTATAAGTTCTGTAAGGGCTTATAACCGAGGATAGCGCCATTTTGAACTTTATAGGCCCCCTAAAAACCTTACAGGCTTATCCCGGCTTATAGCGCCTTATCCCGAGTTATCTCCCAAAAAGCCCTCTTGCGACATGTTGGCCCAAAAAAATAACTTGGGGTCAAGCGTCAAGATCCAGAACCCATTTCATGTCGTACATTTTCATAGCAAGAAAGCAGACCCGAGACGTCTTCTGTTACTATTACGCCCAATGAGTGTGGATTTGCACAATGGGTGTGGATTTCGCATTTTTCTCTTTCATTTCTTCCTCTTTTCCCCCGGAGTTTTTCGGGATAGTTACATGTACATGTTGGCTATGGATATATGAAATAACTAAGGGATACGAAGAGGGAAAGCTAATGAGAAAGGGTTGCCGGTCCATCAAGTCAAGGGCTATTTTAGGAATTGCCCTCGTTCTGAGTCGCGATTGCATCCCCAGTCCTCGAGAAAATTCAAGCACACTTTCAGATCTAATTGAATACTTTCTGCGTCTTCACATTATTTTTCCGGAGCGAAGTTGTTGTGTACTGAGACTAAGTGTGACAGTACGTGACAAACTCACGGCTGCGATCATTTGTGACATTCCGTGACGGGACGCACTTTTTCCCAACAGCACACAGAACTCGTACCGCAGGGAAAAATGTAAGGAGACAGAAGGTATTAAATTAGACCTGAAAATGTGCTTGAATTTTCTTGAGGGCTGGGGATTTGACCGCGAGTCAGAACGAGGGCAATTCCTAAAATAGCCCTTGACTTGATGGACCGGCAACCCTTTCTCATTAGCTTTCCCTCTTTGTATCCCTTAGTTATTTCATATATCCATAGCCAACATGTACATGTAACTATCCCGAAAAACTCCGGGGGAAAAGAGGAAGAAATGAAAGAGAAAAATGCGAAATCCACACCCATTGTGCAAATCCACACCCATTGGGCGTAATAGTATGTAGCTCGAGAATTGCCTGGAATGACGGTGGAAGACAAGGGTGGCTGTGCCTCGGCGATCAAAATACTTTTGCTACCATCTCTCAGGCAGTCTTGTTTTTTGGCGTCGAATAGAACGGGCTCTCGCAACGCGCACTGGACGTAGATTCAGCTACAGATATCCTCTGCCTCGGGCCGCGCGCTGAAGATGAGTCGATGTGGACCATTGCGGAGAGAGTAGAGGCATGGATGCCATCCTTTCTTTACCTTGAGACGGGCTTCAATGCGGTTCTGCAGTCTCGTTGACGACGGTAGATGTTCCCTGCAAACTGGAGTCTGTCCCCCCAACGATGCACTCCGACTTCGGCTTTCGACGTGCACGTCTAGGTCACGCGAATATCTAGTCACCACCATCGGCGTCGAGTGCGCCATGTAAAGACAGAAGTGGTCCGTTAAATGTTGCTGCGCTCTCTTATCTGGGCTAGGCTAATATATCTCCCCTCCGGCGCCCCATGGCCGCTTTACACACCTACCTTGCTGGCGGAACCTCTCTTCTCCACCAGCTGCGTCCATACCCCGCGCCCAGTCCCGGATTCGCCTTTATGTGCACCGGCGATGATCCCGAGCGCGAGTGTGAGCTTCACCAACGGCTCGAATCGAGTGCCACGGCTACGTCACAGCATCATCGGCTCCGCCATCAACGTGCGCTTCATCCTCAATGCTCGTCGCTGTGACGACAAGCGACGCACGACACTGGGTCAGCCAGCTGCGGGGCGCGATGCCACTGGTGCGAGATCGTCAGCTGCGAACGCGATGCTGGGGCGGGTGGCCAGCCGGAGCCATGCCAGCAAGATCCTGCAGCGCCTCGTGAGCTATATCAGCTTCGACTGGTATCCCTGCGGGTGAGGGAGAGGACCGGGGAGACGCAGAGCCTGAGGATGATCCAGATGTGCAATTGCCCTATCCTGCCATTTGTGTACGCTCCCATCCTTCACCTCTTTCCCCACGCATTTCTCATCCGACCACCGCTAGATGTGGCAATCGTACGATCCGCACCATCCGCAAGCAGCGCCTCCGCCGCCCCAGCTACATCCCCGCTCCTCCGCGAGAGGCTTCGAGGAGCCATCGATGCACGAGCAAGCCTCGCTGTCACATGACTCGGATGTGACGTCGCCACTTGCATCGTGCTCTCCCTCCGCCCTCGCCAGCGCCCCCGTCCTCGCCGCCCGCCGTCCCCGACCCCGCACACATGGCATCACACGCTGACCCCACCTCAGCCTCACCGTCGTGTTGCCGCGCTCAATACTTCCCTGTCACGCGCGGTTCTAGGTGGTGCGATTCCCCCGGCTCGACAGGGCAGACGGCTTGCACGATCCTGCGGTCTGTCGTTCTATCCTCTACTGGTCGCCTATCCCTCGTTACTGGGTTCCCTCTTGCATGCGCGCAGACACCACCTCCGCAGTTCCCACCATTCCCTGTCGCGCGATGCTACCACGAGGCGCTAGGTGCTATGTGGCGGCTTGCAACCCCCTTCCTCTCCTTCGGCTCGAGGGGGATGGCGCGCACGTGGATAGCCCTAGCCTGCGCCCATACTGCGTAGTCGTCATGCCCGGTAGCTCCGTTACTAGGACAAGGACCTGGTGGCTTGTGATCCCTCTTTCTCTCCTTCGAATGGGCGGACGGCCTGTGATCCTGCGTCCCGCGATCCCTTGTTCCATCCTCGTCGCTCCCAGCTTCTATCCCTCATTACTACATGCGGAATATCCTCCGACTCGCCATTGTCACGATAGCACTCCCTTGCACTGCTCTGAAGACTACGCGACGCAGCCCCACCTGGAAGGGACGCCATGTCACGATATTACGAGAGGATCCCAAGCTTGAAGGCCACCACTCCCTGCTCGCTGCTCCCCGCGTCTGCACCGCCTGTCCCTTTACTTCTGTCATCGTCTCCGCCGGTGGAGACGGCGTGGGCCTATCTACTGCGGGTGCGAAGCTAGCTCGTCTTCCCCTCTCCGCGCGTGAAGCGAAGCACGTCATCGAGGAGTTCGCGTCTGCCCCCGCGGCCTCGCTGCCCATGTACCGTGTGGAGATGTGAAGGCAGTGTGGATGTGGAGGTGCGCGCTGCGGGAGGAGGATCCGAATCACCCATCCTTCCCCTGCCCGCACGCCTCGCAGCCTCGCGCCTCGCGCCTCGCTTCGCGTCATGAGGAGTCTGCGTACCGTGTGGAGGCAGTGGAGGCAGTGAGAATGGGGAGGTGCGCAGACAGCGCTGCGGGTGGGACGTTCGCTCGTCTTCTGTGCGCTTGCACCCTCGCTTCGCGTGATTGAAGAGTCCGCGTCCATCCTCGGTATTGTTGCCTGCGACTGTGGATGCGGATGTGCGCGCCGCGTACGGTCGGCGCCTCGGAGAATGGGGTGGGCAGACGTAATATACACGCAAAAAACTGAGATGAGAGATGAGAGATGCGTCTCGCCAAATGAGTATGGCATCCGCTGTCGGGGGGATTCGATCGTAATGCAGACGGATTCAGGGCTGGGGCGCGCGAGGCCGTGAGGTTTGGACGGAGAGAGGACAGTTAGCTGGAGCGGAAGCTGGAGTGGTGGATCCAGTGAGCGGCGCATACGGGAGCGGTGGCCTCGACGACTAGCACATACATGACTACTCTGTATCGGATACTTATTCTGGTAGTCACTCATACATCCCTCATCCATGAACCCTTTACACTAGTCATGTATACACTGGGTGGCTTATTCCGTCACATTAATGCCAAACTCATGGCGTGGGTTTCTCTCCACCGTGCGACTGCATATGTAGGCGCCCGCCCTCTATCTTCCCTCGATGCCACGATCCAGTCTCTTCGCCCTCGCGCTCGTTCTCCTCTCTTTCGTTGGTCTGTACTACCTCACCCAATGGTACGCCGCCTCCGACCACTGGCCTGCGCTATCAAGTGGGCGGTCGCAAGTACTGGGCATTTTTCTTTATCTTGTCCCCGTACTTCGTCCACTGATGAAGTTTATAAAAGCTGAGAAATTCTCGCCCGCTCACATCGAAGCATATTGGAAATTTGTTAGTTCGCGTTCCTTTACAGACATGATCTTCCCAATGAATTCATTGGATTGTATTAGACGAGCTTAGTGATCCTCATTTTTTTTTTGGAAACTGCATAGATTAAATAACCGCGTACGCGTGGTTGAGCTGAATTTTTTTTGAATAATCATCTGTCATAGCTGATTAGGGAGGAACAGCCCTTTCCGTTGGAGTCTGTTCTGCCACCACCTCCACTCATCGTCGGGATCATCTCTTCTGAGCCATACCCAGTCATCGCATGCCGCCTTGAGATAATTCTGCCAAATTTCGATCACATCTTGCGGAGGGTTTGGAAAGGCCTGAACAGAGGTACCGATGAGTCTGGAGTGGTTTGAGCCTTGGATACGAACCTTGAGCCATTGTAAAACGTCATGATACTGTTGCGCCGTGCAAGCATATTTCACAGGGTATTTGTTGCTCTTGAAAGGGACAAAGTCGCGAATATCTTGAAGAAGTTCCAGTGAACATGGGGAAGCCCTCACATACCGGCTCCAGCAGTGGTGTTCTGGCCTAATATGATGTCAGGCTTCGAACTTTGATTTGTGTAAATACCTCGCACCAGAGACTGGATGGTTGCTGCCCGGTCCTAATGTCGTTCAAAACTCGAATGCTTCCACGGGCCAGCTCCAATGACATAGCTCTACTAGAGGCATCTGATAAGAGGTGCCGTGCCATGCATTTGAGAAGCGCAACTATTTTTTTTTCATCGGCACCGGTGAAGGGCCGCAGGGTGCATATGGCGGCCCTCAGTTCATCCCACGAAATGTCCAGGAGAATGTGAAAATGCACCAAATTCCAATTGAATCCCAGGATACATGCCTGCACGATACGGCAAAGCAGCGGACATTGGTACAGCTGCTCCCATTCTGCGACACACAGGACTGGGAACCCATCCTCGGGATCGCCAAGAGAGCAGTCCGAGTCAATGTTATCCTCCGGATCGCCAAGAGAGCAGTCCGAGTCAGTGTCATCCTCGGGATCACCAAGAGAGCAGTCCGAGTCAATGTCATCCTCCAGATCGCCAAGAGAGCAGTCCGAGTCAATGTAATCCTCGGGAAACCCAAGTGAGATATTGTCAATGGATTTGGTGACAAAGAGCATGAACTGATAGTCTTCCAACATATTGACCAGATCTGCTGGTGGATTCCCGATTTTCTAAATGCCCATGAGCATCGACAGTCAGGAAGCCACAAAACTAACCTTCAACAATTCAAGTGTCCCTTCCACCATCGGGCATGTGTAATACATTTGGCGTGCCAAAGAGAAGATGGGATTCATCCGTCTAATCAGAGGCACAAATTCGGCCAAAGGTGGAAAATCACTGATATCGAGCACGTGCAAGTCACTGTTGATTGAAACGTTGCGTCAACAATAAGTTCGTGGAACCATTTGAATGTAAACTTACAAGCTAACAGGGTCATCCTGGTTGATCGAAGAACAGTCGCACTGATAAGTAAGTGCTTTAAAAACTGAATGGGCGAGATCCACAGAGAGTTGTTCTGCGCCGACGTAGAACTTGCCGGCACGTTCAGCATCCTGGAGGAAGTCTTGAAACGAAGCGTGATACCCAGTAATCCCCCGCCAATCATACGAATCATCCGGGACATCCAGAACAGAATGCAGGTTCCGCAAGGTCAATTGAACGTCGCCTGCTTGTAGCTCAAGAAGCTTTTCAACCGTAATTGAACGGAGTCGGAACTTGGAGAAAGTGATTGCCTTTAGGATTGAAAGAAGTGGCAAATCGTCGGGAACCCTCGAGAGAATTTGGTTATATAATTGGTCAAGGCCACTGAACGGCGACTTCGATGATGAGGTTTTCTGGAGGTGCTCAAGTTGGTCCGTGGGGCGAGAGTTGTTATCATCAACAAATTTGATGACAGTGCTTGCGTAGATGAAATAGCCTGATGAGTTATTGACAAATTGGTCGAGGATTTTCTGTGAAGGCCACGGCATCGCAACAGTAGCCATGGTCTCGTGGTCTCGGTGAATCCGCGCAAATTCATGGCGCAGATATTTCTTGATATCCTCGAATGACTGCTCCACATTGAATGGGTGATAGAGTCCCTCGTAAAGCGAGTCTTCGAAAATCTTGCGAATATCTGGCTCTGGTCGGCTGGCAATGACAAATTTGAGAGGAAGATGCTCGTGCATGGAGTACGAGATCAAGCGTAAAATTTCCTGCTGTACCAGGTGGCCTTCGCATTCGTCTAGGCCATCGATAAGGACAACTGGAATTTGAATATTGCTTTCTGAGAGACATGGGGCCACAATAAGGGACTGCATTTGTACGCTCATCAACCTCCCAACCGACGATGGATCGTCCTCTACGATCTGCGAAATGCGGGATTTCAACTGTGGAACACATAGAGCGAGCTGATATGCAATTGTGGTGAATAGCTTTTGTGCATTTCCACGAGTTGCATGGCCCCGCTTGAAGAAGAAACTTCCTCCCAATTGCTTATTGTTTGCGAGTCGCTCAGCTAGGGTGCGCATGATAGCAGATTTACCGGCTCCTGCTGGTCCATGCAGCCAGAGAACGGGAAGGCCCTTCATCATCTTATCTGTCTGCCACACCCATTTCTTCTCTGACCATTCTGACTTTATTGCCCAATTCCATAATTTGTCGAGCATCTCGCTGCGCGTCTCGGGGTGGCATCGTGGCTGCGGGTAGCTGTCTGCTGAGTCGTGCATAGCTTCCAGAGCTACGGCGCGATGTAGGATATGAATGCCTGGAATCCTTATCAGTACTGTGGGAGTTATTAATTCTGAATACAGAACGTGCCTGTTTGCCCGCTGCGGTACACATTATTCACATTTCCTCCGATGAATGTGCCCCCATCGATCGTCGTTGTCGACTCATTTGCAGTCGAGCGTTGCCATGTGTGAGAATTCGAGGCGCCACTGTGGCGATATTGAATTGCCTGATTGTTATAAGGGGTATAATGGGCGGGGGTATCATTTGATGGGAATGAATTCGACGGGGGTGGGATCTGAAATCCAAATTCATGAGCCGGGAAAGCGGAACCATGATATTGGTTCCTAGATGGAGATACACGTGGATAATCTTGCGCGGGGGCACTCGCAAGAGATATACCCCAAGGGGCCGAAGATGAGACATCGTGGTTGTCTTCTGTCTCCAAGTCGCGCTGGGAGTTGATTTGAGATCGCAAGGATGGCAGCACATCTGCAGCGCAGCTTGCTGAGTCTGATGAAATGAAGATGAATAAAATTGACGCTCACCATATGGCCTAGACCTATTTTCCGTGTGACGAGTGTTTCTCACAACTCCAGACAGTACACGGCCGCCATTAACGTTGTCTGGATCACAACCGATGCTCTGTCGCGACGTCTCTGGGCTCCCCAGAGCATGCTGAGCCGCTTGCGCTCGGTGCTGGATCGCAAATTGCTGGTGATTGTTCTGTATGTGAATGTCGCCTGCAGCATCGTAGAATGCCCCGCCAGTGATGACTACGTTGGAGGTGTTGTCGAAGAGGGGCATGGAGGTCAGGATGCAGGAAACAAAGCTGTGGACACTAGAAGAGTATGCGCGTTAGCCGCACTCAAGCCACGTTGCTTACAGCAAGAGCACAGCAAGCCTATGGCAGTAGTATGATGTGGCGTGTCGAAGTTGCGTAATATTCAACAGCAATACAGTTCAATTTGACACGCACCACGGAGGTATCTGTTGGCCGTGGTACTGCATAACGGGTCACGGAGGGGGCTGTCGAATCAAACCTCAATGGCAATGAGGTTGTCCCAGAGGTGGCCGTAACGGTTCAACTCAGCTTCGACCGCTTTAAAAATACTTTCATCCGACATCTACTCACACGCGGGGGTTTAAATCGCATTTGTGGATTGCAAGGTTCCGCAATTATAGCGTAGGGACGGAGTTTTGGAATAATATTTCAATCTACTCAGTGTGGAGTATACCCGAGTCTGAGATACGAGGTAGAAAATGGATCTACTTAGACTCATATTCGAAATACCAAGGGCCGGAGGATGTAGGATACCTATGAAAAGGGAACTATTGATCAGCCAAGGTATGATAGTATCAATTGGGAAATACAGAAAGAAACTAGCGGGGAAATAAACTGGCGGTATCCACTCCGCTATCAAACAAGGGTATCCGAGCACAGATGCGAAGGGAACTCGCGGCTATATCATATCACACTGAGCTTTTCACCGCAGCTTTCACTACAAGTGCAAGGAGTGAGGTATTTGACTTTCTTGCAGCAAACGCAGTGGCAGTGACTCGGACAGACGAGGGACGAAAATAAGGAGAGCAGACCCAAACCAAGCTGAATCCCAGAACGGCATCGGATACCGTGAGCGATGTGGGGGCGAGCATCTTTTTTTATTTTATTTTATTTTTATTTTTGAAAAAGCCAGGAGAATCCTGACGAGGACCATTTGAATAACATTCAAGGGCACGGATCGAGAATGTAAAGCTCAGACGAACAGGTTTCTGGGCTGGGCGTAAGGACAGTCGCGGACAAAATGGGCAATTATCATGCGTGGTTCGCCGGTAGAAAATTCATTGTTTTCCAAGTTCAGGGAGAGAGAAATAGTCACATTTATTGGACTTGATAGCAAGGCGGGATTTTATAGGGCCAGGAGGAGCGAATGTGGCTCCGAGTCGGTGAACCAAAACAGAAAGTGTCTGTACAGTATTGCTGAAGGGTTGTATATTCCACTTGGGTCAAATATCAAGAACCAGGAGGTAGTGCGCGAGTAGCAGAAGACCAGACCCGAGAAGTCTTCCGTTATGTAGCTCGAGAATTGCCTAGATGACGGTGGAAGACAAGAATAGGGTGGCTGTGCCTCGGCGATCAAAATACTTTTGCTCGTAACCACCACCATCTCTCAGGCCGCCTTGTCTTTTTGCGTTGAATCCTAAGGGCTCCCGTCCGACGCGCAATGGACGTATATTCAGCTATAGATATCCTCGGCCTCGGCCCGCGCGTTGAAGACAAGTCGATGTGGACCAATGCGGAGAGAGTAGAGGTATGGATGTCCTTTCTTGACTTTCAAGACGGGCTTATAATGGTGTTGTGGTTGTGTAGGCTCGTCTACGCGATAGACGCTCCCAGCGAACTGGAGTGTGGAGGCTGCCTCTCCCATGACGCACTGCGAGTAAGGCAGAAGAGGTCCGTAAATATTTGCTGCTCCCTCTTATCTGGGCTAGGCTAATGTATCTCCCCTCCAGCGCCCCATGGCCGCTTTGCATGCCTACCTTGCTGGCAGAACCCCTCTTCTCCACCAGCTGCGTCCATACCCTGCGCACAGTCCTTGTCCCGGACTCGCCCCTATGCGCACTGGCGATGATCTGGAGCGCAAGGTGCGCTCCCATCCTTCACCTCTTTGGGCACAGGCTCCTCCTTTGCCTCGTCCGACCACCGCCGGATATGAACACTCGCACCCCACCGCAGGCCTCCGTCGCCCCAGATGCATATCGCTCCTCCACGCGAGAGGCGTCTTTCGTCGAGGAGCCATCGACGCATGAGCACGACTCGGAGGCGACGTCTCCTCCATCTGCATCGTACTCTTCCTCCCCCTCTCGCCGCGCGCCATCCGTGTCGTTGCAATCTCCGACCTCACACACGTGGCGCTCGCACTCGCCCGCAGACACGCCTCCGCCTTTCTCACCATCGCGGTGCCGCGGTTCTGTGGTCTCTCCGTGGGTTTCCTGTCGCCTCAGCTGCGCCTCCATTCTCACCCACCGGCCGCGTTCTTGGTCGTCACCCGCATCGTCGTCGCAGTCCCCGACCCCAAACGTAGCATTGGCAGACCCAGACACCACCTCCCCGCCTAGCGTCCGCGCCCCGATAGCTGTCGCGCGAGGCGCTACATGGCAGCTTGCGATCCCGTCTTCCTCTCCCCCGGCTCGGTTGGGCGGATGACCTGCGCGATCTGGCGATCCAGCCTTACTCGCCCCCTATTTCTCGTCACCGCGCGCGCGACGTGGAATATCGCCTGCGCCCGGACTGCGTAGTGGTCGCGCCCGGTAGTTCCGTTGCTAGCACGAGGTACAAGTAGCGTTGCAGTCCCCCTTCTCTCCTTCGGCTCGACAACGGGGACGGCTTGCGACCCTGCGTCCTAGGATCCGTCCCTCGCCGTCTTCTATCCTCGCCTGCGCCTCCGCCCTCAGCGCCGGTCGTGTTGGCGCAGTACCCGACCCCACATACGTGGCACTCGGACACCACCTCATTCGCATTCAGGCCTAGACCATCCCCGCCGTTCTCGCCTTCGCGTCCGCCTAGCCCTGTCATGCGACACTAGCACAAGGCGCTGCGTGGCACATTGCGATCCCCCGGCTCGGCAGGGCGGACGGACAGCCTGTGCGATCCTGTGTCATGGGATCCCTCGTCCGTCGCTGTCTTCTATCTCTTTACTGGGCGCACGGATTGCGCTCGGCTGCACCCGTACCATACTGCTTAGTCGCCGCGCCCAGTAGTTCCCTGTCGCCCGAGGCGCTAGGCGGCGGCTTGCAATCTCTCTTTATCTCCTTCGTCCCTCGCCGTCTTCTATCCCTTATTACATGGCGCACGACGTGCGGAATGTCCTCAAACTCGCCACTGCCCGTACTGCCCCGACCTCGAGACGACGCGCCTCCGCCTTTGCCTTCAACGAGACGCGATACGATGTAAGACCCGAGGGGATCCTAAGCTTGAAGGTCCCCGCTCACTGCTCTAGCCGGTAACTCACCCTGCACCACGCATCCCGTTTTCGTCTTCGTCCTGGCCACCGTCTTCGCCGGTGGAGACAGAGAGAGGAGGCGCGGGCGGCTCGTTGCTGCGGGTACGATGATGGATCCTCGTCTCCCCCCCTCCGCACGCTCGTACCCTCATACCCTCGCACCTCGCTTCGCATCATCAAGGTATCTGCGGCCTCGTTGCCCGCGTACGGATCATGGGATGTGGAGGCGGTGTGGGCAGGGAGGTGCGCTGTGCGAGAGAAGGCGGATCATCGCTGCGGGTGCGATAATGGGTCCCAATTCACTTGTCTTCCCCTCGCACCGTTTCCACCCTCGCACCGCTTCGCGTGATTGAGGAGTCCGCGTCCTCGACGCCCGCATACCGATCGTGGGATGTGGTGGGGGTGGAGGTGGGGCCAGCCACGTCGCGTATGGTCGGTGTCTGTGTACCGTGACGGTCGCCGTCGGAGGAACAGGGGAGGAGAGATACGAAGATGAGAGATATGGTGGTGGCTCGCCGAATGAGTACGGCATCCACCGTCGAGGGGATTCGATCGTAATGCGGACGGATTCTGGGCGGAACGCGGGAGGTAGTGAGGGTGGGGACGGAGCGAGGATGGTTTATCTGGAGCGGGAGCGGAATTGGTGGATACAGAGCGGGCAGCGTAGGCGATGACTGGGACCTCCGACTGCTCTGTATCACTGATACTTATACTGCTAGTCACTCATACATCCTTTACCCTATTCATGTATACAGCGGATGTCTTATTCCATGTATGGCGTCGTGGGTTTCTATCCCGTCTCCGGCGACTCTCCGCCGCTGCATAGGCGCCCACCAACATTGTCTCGATGCCACGATGCAGTCTCCTCGCCCTCCTGCTCATTCTCCTCTCTTTCATTGGTCTATACAACCTCACCCAATGGTACGCCGCCTCTGACCCTTCCAGCCAAACCATTCGACGTCTCCCCACCTCCGGTTTGGTCACGGTGAGTGATCCGGCCTGTGCTATCAAGTGGGCAGTCACAAGTAATAAGTACTGGGCATTTTTCTTTATCTTGTCCCCGTACTTTGTCCACCGGTGAAGTTTATAGAAGCTGAGCAATTTTCGCCCGCTCACATCAAAGCATGTCGAAAATTCGTTAGTTCGCGTTCCTTGACAGACATGATCTTCCCAAAAGATTCATTGGATTGTAATAGACAAGCTTAGCGATCCCCATTTTTTTTACGGAAACTACATAGATCAAATCACCACATACGCCTGGTTGAACTGAATTTTTTTGAATAATCATCTGTCACGGTTGATTAGGGAGGAACAGCCCTTTCCGTTGCAGTTCCTTCTGCCACTCCTTCCACATATAGTCAAGATCCTTTCCTATCCAATACCATTCACTGTTGTCGCATGCAGCCTTTAGATGATTCTGCCAAATTGCGATCACATCTTGCGGAGGGTTTGGAAAGGCCTGAACAAAGGTACAGATGAGTCTGGAGTGGTTTGAACCTTGGATACGAACCTTGAGCCATTGTAAAACATCATGATAGTCCTTCCCTGTGCAAGCGTATTCCTCAGGAAATTTGTTGGTCTTGAAAGGGACAAAATCGCGAATATCTTGAAGAAGTTCCAGTGAACATGGGGAAGCCCTCACATACCGGCCCCAGTGGTATTGTTGCCTAATATGATGTCAGGCTTCTAACCTTGATTTGTGTAAATACCTCGCACCAGAGTCTGGATGGTTGCTGCCCGGTCCTAATGTCGTTCAAAAATCGAATGCTTCCATGGGCCAGCTCCAATGATATTGCTCTACTAGAGGCATCTGATAAGAGTTGTTGTGCCATGAATTTGAGAAGTGCAACTATTTTTCCTTTATCGGCACCGGTGAAAGGCCGCAGGGTGCATATGGCGGCCCTCAGTTCATCCCACGAAACGTCCAGAAGAATGTGAAGATCCACCCATTCCCAATTCATTTCGAGGATAAATGCCTGCACAATACGGCAAAGGAGCGGACATTGATACAACTGCTCCCATCCTGCTGAGAAGCTATCCTCGGGATCGCCAAGAGAGCAGTCCGAGTCAATGTCATCTTCGGGAACGCCAAGGGTGATACCGCGAAGGGATGTGGTGACAAAATGCATGAATTGATAGTCTTCGAACATATTGACCAAATCTGCTGGTGGATTCCCGATTTTCTAAATGCTCGTGAGCATGGACAGTCAAGAAGCCACAAAACTAACCCTCAACAATTCGAGTGTGTCTTCCACCATCTCGTTTGTGAAAATCATTGTATTCCATACGTAATATGGTATTCCCAAAAAAAAGATGGGGTTCATCCGTCCAATCAGAGGCACAAATTCTGCTAAAGGTGGCAAATCGCTGATATTGAGCTCCTCCAAAACACTGTTGATCGAAACGTTGCGTCAACAATAAGTTCACGAAACCATTTGAATGTAAACTTACAAGCCAACAGGGCCAGCCCGGTTGATCGAAGGACAGTCGCACTGATAATTAAGTGCTTTAAAAACTGAATGGGCGAGATCCACACAGAGTTGTTCTGTGCCGACGCAGAACTTGCCTGCACGTTCGGCATCCTGGAGGAAGTCTTGAAACGAAGCGTGATACGCAGTGATAGGCCACTCATCCGGGACATTCAGAACAGAATGCAGGTTCCGCAAGGTCAGTTGAACGTCACCTGCTTTTAGCTCAAGAAGCTTTTCAACCATATCTGCATGGAGTCGGAACTCGGAGAAAGTGATCGCCTTCAGGATTGAAAGAAGTGGCAAACGGTCGGGAACCCTCGAGAGAATTTGTGTATATAATTGGTCAATGCCACTGAATGGTGACTCCGATGGTAAGGTTTCCTGGAGGTGCTTAAGTCGCTCCATCGGGCGAAAGTTGTTATCATCAACAAATTTGATGACAGTGCTTGCGTAGATGAAGTAGCCTGACGACTTCTTGACAAATTGGTCGAAGATTTCCTGTGAAGGCCACGGCATCGCAACAGTAGCCATGGTCTCATGGTCTCGGTGAATCCGCGCAAATTCATGGCGTAGATATTTCTTGATATCCTCGATTGACTGCTCCACATTGAATGGGTGATAGAGTCCCTCATAAAGCATCTCTTTGAAAATCTTGCGGATGTCTGGCTCCGGTCGGCTGGCAATGAGAAATTTGAGAGGAAGATGCTCGCGCATGGAGTACGCAATCAAGCGTAAAATTTCCTGCTGTACCAGGTGGCCTTCGCATTCGTCTAGGCCATCAATAAGGACGACTGGAGGTCGAATATTGCTTTCTGAGAGGCATGGGACCACAATAAGCGACTGCATTTGTACGCTCATCAACCTCCCGACTGAAGATGGATCGTCCTCTACGATCTGCGAAATACGGGATTTCAACTGTGGAACACATAGAGCGAGCTGATATGCAATCGTGGCGAATAGCTTTTGTGCATTTCCACGGGTCGCATGGCCCCGCTTGAAGAAGAAACTTCCTCCCAATTGCTTATCCTTTGCGAGTCGCTCAGCGAAGGTGCGCATGATGGCAGATTTACCGGCTCCTGCTGGTCCATGCAGCCAGAGAACGGGAAGACCCTTCATCGTCGTCTCTGTTAATGACCACCACGATTTCTTCTCTGACCATTCTGACTTTATTGCCCAATTCCATAATTTGTCGAGCATCTCGCTGCGCGTCTCGGGGTGGCATCGTGGCTGCGGGTAGCTGTCTGCTGAGTTGTGCATAGCTTCCAGAGCTACAGCGCGATGTAGGATATGAATGCCTGGAATTGTTATCAGTCCAATGGGAGTTAATTCTGAATACAGAACGTGCCTGTTTCCCCGCTGCGGTACACATTATTCATGATCACATTTCCTCCGATGAATGTGCCCCCGTCGATCGTCGTTGTCGGCTCGTTTGCAGTCGAGCGTTGCCATGTGTGAGAATTCGAGGCGCCACTGCGGTGATATTGAATTGCCAGATTGTCATAAGGGGGATAATCGGCGGGGGTATCATTTGGTGGGAATAAATTCGACGGCAGTGGGATCTGGGATCCAGGGTCATGAGGAGGGGAGGCGGAACTATGGTATTGGTTCCTAGGTGGGGATGCGAGTGGATGATCTAGCGCGGGGGCACTCGCAAGAAATACACCCCCAGGGGCCGAAGATGAGACACCGTGGTTGTCTTCTGGCTCCGAGTCCAAGTCGCGCTGGGAGTTGATTTGAGATCGAAAGACATCTGCAGCGCAGATTACTGAGTCTGCTGAAATGAAGATGAATAAAATTGACGCTCACCATATGGCCTAGACCTATTTCCCATGTGACGAGTGTTTCTCACAACTCCAGGCAGTACACGGCCACCATTAACATCGTCTGGGACCCAACCAATGCTCTGTTGCGACGTCTCTGGGATCCCTAGAGCATGCTGAGCCGCTTGCGCTCGGTGCTCCTGGATCGCAGATTGCTGGTGGTTATTCTGTATGTGAATGTCGCCTGCGGCATTGTAGAATGTACCGCCAGTGACAACTACGTTGGAAGTATTGTCGAAGAAGGACATGAAGGTCGGAAACGAAGCTGTGGTCACTTTAGAAGAGCTTGCGCGTTAGCCGCACGCAAGTCACGTTGCTTACAGCAAGAGCACAGCAAGCCTATGGCAGTAGTATGATGTGGCGTGTCGAAGTTGCGTAATATTCAACAGCAATACAGTTCAATTCGACACGCATCACGGAGGTACCTGTTGGCCGTGGTACTGCATAACGGGTCACGGAGGGGACTGTCGAATTAAACCTCAATGGCAACGAGGTTGTCCCCAGAGGTGGCCGTAACGGTTCAACTCAGCTTTGGCCGTTGAAAAATAAATTCATCCGACATCTGCTCACACGCGGGGGTTTAAATCGCATTTGTGGATTGCAAGGTTTCCTAATTATAGCGTTGGGACGGAGCGTCGACATAACATTTAAATCTACCCAGTGTGGAGTATCCGAGTCTGAGATCTGAGATACGAGTTAGAAAATGGACCGGAGGACATCCATTTAGACTCATATTGGAAATACCAAGGGTCCGAGGATATAGGATACCTAGTGAAAAGGGAAATATTGATCAGTCAAGGTATGATAGTTCCCAGCGGGGAATACGGAAAGAAACTAGCGGGGAAAGAAACTGACGGTATCCACTCACTCCACTATCAAACGAGGGTATCCGACCACGGATGCGAAGGGAACTCGCGGCTATATCATATCACACTGAGCTTTTCACCGCAGCTATCACTACCAATGCAATGAGTGAGATATTTGATTATCTTGCAGCAAACGCGGTGACTCGGACAAGCGGGGACGAAAATAAGGAGAGCAGACTCAAACGAACCTGAATCAATTATCCCAGAACGGCATCGGATAGCGTGAGCATTGTGGGGTCGAACATTTTTTGTTTTTTTGTTTTTGAAAAAAAAAAACAGGAGAATCGGATCGACAGTGTAAAGCCAGGTTTCTGGGCTGGGCGCAAGGACAGTCGCGGAAACAAACAAAGGGCAGCACGTAGAAAATACATCGTTCGCCACGAGAGAGAGAGCGACGTTGACTGCACGACCTCGGCGAAGTGAATCCGTGAAGCCGTCATTTCTTTATAGCGAGTCGGTATCCTATTGGGCCAGGCGGACTCGCAGGAGGAGCAAATGTGGATGGGTGAGCCAAAAAAATAACTTGGGGTCAAGGGTCAAGATCCAGAAGCCAGTGTACTAGTCCATATTAATCATAAGAAAACCAGACCCGAGAAGTCTTTTGTTGTGTAGCTCGAGAATTGCCTAGATGACGGTGGAAGACAAGAACGGTGTGGCTGTGCATCGGCGATCAAAATACTTTTGCTCGTAACCACCATCTCTCAGGGCGCCTTGTTTTTTGGCGTTGAATATTAAGGGCTCCCGTCCGACGCGCAATGGACCATACATACGGCTACAGACTGCCTGTGTCCCAGACTCTCGGTCCGCGCGTTGAAGACGCGGCTCGATGGGGGTAGAGAGAGAGAGTAGAGGTACTTATTGAAGTCTTTCTTTACCTTCAGACGGGCTTTAATCCTGTTGTGCGTCGACCACGATAAATTTTCCCAGCGAAATCGAGTCTGCCCCCTAATAATGCACTCCGAGTCCGGCTTTCGACGCCCTGCGCCAGGTTGCTTGAATCTCAAATCACCAGCATCGTCACCATGTGAAGGCAGAAGAGGTCCGTTAACGTTGTCGCTCTCTCTCTTCTATGGGCTGGGCTAACGTTCCTACCCTCCAGCGCTGACTCTCCCCATGGCCACTTTACACGCCTGCCTTGCTGGCAGAACCCCTCTTCTCCACCAGCTGCGGCCAGCATGCCTCGCTGTCGCACGACTCGGACGCGACGTCTCCATCTGCATCGTGCTTCCCCGCAATTCTTGCCTGCGCCTCCGTCCTCGCCGCCCGCCGACTGTCTCGTCGGTCGTCGCCACGTCATCGCAGTCCCTGACCCTACACATGGCACTCGCACGCAGACACCACCGATCTCACCATCCCCGTCCGCGCCCAGTAGTTCCCTGTCGCGCGATGCTCGCACAGGGCACTAGGTGGCCTATTGCGATCCCCTCCCTCTCCTTCGTCTCCGTCCTGCGGCTGGGCGGACGGCCTGTGCGATCGTGCGATCGCTCGCTCTATCCTCGTCGCTTCAGCCTACATACTCGTCGTCCATCTTCGCCTGCTGCCCGTGCCAAGCTATGGAAACGACGTGCCTCCGCCTACACCTTCACCGGGATGCGATATGAACCCACGATGGATTCCAAGCTTGAAGGCCCCGCTCACTCGCGCGCACCGTTTTCGTCCCCCCTCCGCACCCCCGCACCCTCGCTCCATCGAGGAGTCTGCGGCCACCCTCCTCGCTGCCCGCGTATCGCCCGTCCCTTTTTCGTCTCCACCCGCCATTGTCTTCGCCGGTGGCGCGCGTCGCTGCGGGTGCGACGATTGTCCGTATCCCCCCTCCGTGCGCCTAGCTTCGCGTGATTGAGCAGTCCGCGTCCGCCCTCCTCGTTCCCTGTGTGCCGATCACCGCCATCGTCTTCGCCGAGACGTCGTGGGCGGCTCGTCGCTGCGCGTGTGATAATGGATCCCCATTCGCCAAGCTTCCCCTCGCACCCTCGCACTGTATCGCGTCATCGAGGAGTCCGCCCTCAGCGCCTCACTGCACGCGTACCGATCATAGGGATGTGGAGGCAGTGTGGGTAGGGAGGTGCGCGCTGAGAGGTGCGCGCTGAGAGGGTGGGTCGTCGCTGTGCGGGTGCGATGATTCGCCCGCCTTCCCCCTCCCCCCTCTCCCTGCGCTCGCACCGCTTCCCGCCATCGAGGAGTCCACGTCCTCGCTGTCTGCGTACCGATCGTGGACTGTGTGGGTGGGGAAGTGCGCGCTGCGGGCGGCTCGTCGTTGTGGGTGCGACGATCGACCTGATTCGCCCGCCTCGCCTTCTCCGTGCGTGCGCACCGCTTCACATCATTGAGGGGCCCGAGTTCCTGGCTGCCCACGTACCGTCCGTGGATTTGTACTATTGTAGGTGCGCGCTGCGTACCGTGACGGTTGGCGGTCGTCGGAGGAACAGGAAGGGGGACGATACGAGGATAACGGATACGGCCCGCCAAATGGGTACGGTATATGAGTCGCCGTCGAGGGAGATCGATTGTGGTGCGGACAGATTCTGGGCCGGAAAGCGGGAGGGGCTGAGAGGTGGGGACAGAGAAAACGCGTAGCTGGAGCGGGAGTGGGAGTGGATTAGGGGTGTGCAGCTACATATCATCTTCTCGAGTAAGGGAAACGATCCCACGCCGCAGACCTCCGTGACTGCTCTGTATCCGATACTTATACTGCTAGTCACCCATTTCATCCATCCTTTATCATACACTACTCATACTTACAGCTAATGTCGGAACCGAAGGCGCGGTGAAAAAATTTCTGTTTTGGGACATTTCCGAAGAATTCCCCACAACTCGATGAGTTCTTAACGGATTGACATGAAACCTGGCTAGTTTTTCCAGGCTAATTCATCCGCAATTAGTGATGTAAAGGAAATTGCGAAAATGTATTTTATCTTTCCATTTGGCACCTGAGGCATTGTTTCTGTTGAACACCTCTTAGGAAGGTGGGCACTTGTTCAAACACACTGAATTTTTGGGATGGAAGACTTACATGCATTATAAAGAGGGTGATGTTGCCAGAATTATGATTTTCTTCTCCATTGAGTCACTATTGATTGAGTTCGAAAATTTTGATTGAAAGATTACTTCCGAGTCAATAGTGACTCAATAGAGAAGAGAATCATAATTCTGGCAACATCACCCTCTTTATAATGCATGTAAGTCTTCCATCCCAAAAATTCAGTGTGTTTGAACAAGTGCCCACCCTCCTAGCAGGTGTTCAGCAGAAACAATGCCTCAGGTGCCAAATGGAAAGATAAAATACATTTTCGCAATTTCCTTTAAATCACTAATTGCGGATGAATTAGCCTGGAAAAACTGGCTAGGTTTCGTGTCAATCCGTTGAGAACTCATCGAGTTATGGGGAATTCTTCGGAAATGTCCCAAAACAGAAATTTTTTCACCGCACCTTCGGTTCCGACATTAGCTGTAAATACATCGGATATCTTTTCCCGCTGCATCACGCCAAGCATATGTATGGCGTGGGTTTTTCAAGTCTCTGCCGTGCGGCTGCATAGGCGCCCGCTTCTCTCGATGCCACGATGCGTCCTGCGAGCTTTCTGATTTTTGTTTGAGCTTTCCAGCCAGTCTATGCGTACCTTCTGCTCAGTTATGCCTCCCAGTGTGCCGCTTTTCGCCCACTCAATATTTCGTATTGTCTCAATTACCCGCATTGGTCCTTTATTCGACGAATTTATGCCCTCGCGTGAAATCTCGGACATAGCTTGTGGTCGCGTATCTTTGATCTCTTGTACGCGCGCGTACGCCCTCGTACGCGAGCTCACGAGCAGATTGTGTAAAACCCGATGCTGTTCACCTCCCTAATCAATCATGACAGATGATTATTCAAAAAAAAATCAGTTCAACCAGGTGTATGCGGTGATTTGTTCTATGCAGTTTCCACGAAAAAAAAAATGGGGATTGCTAAGCCCCTCCAATACAATCCAATTTATCCTTTGGAAAGATCATGTCTGTCAAGGAACGGGAACTAACGAGTTTCCGATATGCTTTGATGTGAGCGGGCGAAAATTCCTCAGCTTCCATGGTAGTAGAGGCGAGCTACGCGACATCACAAGAACAAAAGTTCAAAAGATGGCGCGTGAAATGTGCTTTTGCTCAGGTGGTGGGCACCGACCGCATCGGTGATGGAAAGCTTACATCAAGCCATGAAAAATGGTCCGCACTTTTTCAGAGTGGGCATTCGACCTGCCAGCAGAGGCTTGGTGAGGAAGCAAACTATGTAACTATACCTAAAACTTAAAAGAGCCCTTTCTGTTTAATTTTCGTTCTCGCCACTGCCAGTGTATGGATATGATAATTAATTGGCCTAAATCAGGAATCGGGTTCTTTTAAGTTGAAGTTTGGACCAAAAATCGCATCCAGACCACCCCATCGTCGCGTGATAGTGCACCAATCAGACCAAAAACTGCCTAAATCATTTCACCGCAAAATTCCTTAATTAGGTGTGTGACGGAGCGCGTCGTCACACATCAGTGCCATCACCTCTCGCTCGTCGCGTCGCCCCGCCCCTCGAACAAGGCAGTGAGCCTCCCGGGAAGGTACTGCAAGCTTCCTTACACCTACATTTATATTTCTGTACTGATATGTTTCGTAAATTCAGGGAATTCCTTCAATGACTGGGCTAAAACAGCGACGACATATGCAAAAGATGCGCGATGCGCGTGTCACGCCCAAGAGCACTGGAAAGGAGAATGAACCCAACTCTCAATCCTCCCTCAGCCCCAAGTCCCGTGCCATCCAGGACCACAAACACAGAGCCGATGCAGCAGAAATCTCGGAGAAGAAGATAATCCGGGAGAATGAGCAGCTGAAAAGGGAGCATAAAAATTCAGCACGGCGTGAAAAGCGGCACAGACAGAAGATTAACAAGCTCAAGCAGCGCGTAAAAGAGGCTGAGGACGAGTTGCAGAAGGCCACTGCTCACGGGGAGGCACAGGTGCGGAAGATATTGAAGCGGAAGGCAGAGGACGAGAATGGATGGCGTCGGCGACTTGTGGATGCTGAAAGGCGTCTTGGCGAGGCAGAGCAGTGCAGGGCTCGAACGACCGAGGAGCTCAAGACCAAAATTGGCGCTCTTGCGCAGCTTCGAGCTGTCCTACGACTGGCACGCCGTCAAATTGCATACCAAAAATCAGTACGCGAGCGGAGCAAAAATGGGTCTCGCACTGCAAAACATATACTTCGTATGCACGCCAAGCGTGGTCGTGCATACAAGGTAGAGCTGCGTGCGATTGCGCATGTTCTCGTTTCGAGCGGCTACAAGGAGGGAAAGGTCGGTGATTTGATGCAAGACATTGCCCGTATCTTCAGCGTTGATCTGGACTGTGCCATGAGCCGATGGACGGTACGGTGTGCTGTTCTCGAGGGCCTGGTTGCATCTCAGGTCCAGTTGGGAGTTGAGATGAAGTACTCGGACGGTATTTCTGCCAAATATTTAGTATTTCAGCCACTAATAATGTTCGTAGACATTACCATGAGCAGCGACAGCACGTCGCGCCGCAAAATGAACTACCAGTCTCACCACATCCACATGCGCGCGCCTGTGAAGAACACAGATGGATCAGTCAGCTTATCCACCGATCCCAAAATTCGCTTCCTCGGTATTGCGTCTACCGTCGACCACAGTACGGCAACCTCAAAAGCGGCGTGGCTTACAATTTACAACAACATCATTTCGACGTACAATGCCAGCCCGCTAGGAATACGCCTCGGGACACTAGATCTGCGGATGATCTGTCGCGTGCTTCACGGGATGTGCGGCGACCATGCAAATAATGAGAAGGCCCTCTCGGAGGCGTGGAAGGAGCTCAAGCATGACTTACTTCTGCAGGAACTGGGGGAGGAACACCTCCGGCAGCTCAACGAACAGATTGACGAGCTACGAGAACTCAAGCAGCGCTCAGTGCTGGGTAGTAAAGAAACTCGATGATGCCGGCGGGTTCGAGGCGTACATGAAGCTTCCACGACGAGAGAGCTGCATGCGATTTGGCCTGCGTTCACGCGATGACGCGGGAGCTTGGGACTGAGGCATTGAACGAACTCAACGATGCAGATCGCCGCTTGCTCACCATTTGGATCTGGACTGGCTTCTGCATGCACAAGGATCAGAATAGCTTCAAGGGCGGCAATACCCAAATGACGATGAACTGGAAGGAGCTGGGAATCACTGGACCTATCCCGCTTGCAAACAAAGAGTCGGCTGTCGCAGTTCGACGCGTTCTCCACCCCGAAGATGGTGACAAGCCTCCATCCGAGGATGACCCCTCTTCATCGCCATTCACTATACGCGTTGTGTTCGTGAACCCGAGGAAGTTGCGCTCAATGCCATCTCCCTCGGTCCACTCCACGCTGAGATCCAAGACCACTGTGTGATGCTTCTCGAGACCCCAGAGTTTGTGTTGGACTTTGATGAGGAGCAGTACCGAATTGCTACGTTTGACGGACAGCCAGTGGCGCGGGGCGAGGTCATGGTAGAAATCAAGAAGCTGTATCACAGTGGGAAACTGTTGTACCTCCGTGAGATGTTTGTCCGCTTTCTCGAAGGCGCCAAATCAACCTGGATTCGGTTCTCCTCGGTAGGTAGGTAGGTAGGTAGCATTACACGGCACGGTCCGAATAACGAACACCGGTTTCCAGGGATTATCCCGGTGTACAAAGCAAGTCAAATTACACCATCACCCTTGGACCACTCGGAATTCGCGCCTGGAGGGTTGATTGACAGGTTGAATGATGCCGAGAAGGGCCGTATTTGGCTCCCAGCGACCAACGACCAGAATGAAGGTGCCCTCGGATCCTTCATCGTTTACATGCGAGGGGATCCAACAGCTGCGCTTGCGACACACAATGGGCTGGCAATGTTCAAGCGCAACCAGACCCAGGGCTTCATGGATATGTGGTTCTCACCCGAGGATCACCAGTACACGATGCGCGCGGCGCGGCGCACGCTTCCGGGCTGGAACACAAGAGAAAAGAGTTGCAGATGGAGTACAACCATCGCATTCTTGCTGAGAAAGCCCAGAAGGTCGCTGATGCAGCAGCGAAGGCAGCCGAAATTCGGGACCGGTTGGACGCGACTGTCCTAATTTCGAGTGTCGAAGACATATATAGGAAAAGTATGACCAGGGACAAGCTTCAAGGTTGTTGCGATATACAAGACCACGCAAAACTTCTTGCAGCCTCTTCCGAACAGAACATGCGCTATTCGGGACCACAGATGGCGGAAGGCTTTGTACGAGAGCACTACCACAGCGACGACGAGGATTTTGGCGAGTTCGAGGGTGATGCGGCCACATTTTAATCATGATTCATTAGTATAGGATACATACTAACTATTGTAATGTGTTCTGTGGTTGCTGGAAGCGTGAATCGCGTTAGGGGGTGGAGGAGAAGTAAGGACCACGAATTTGCCGGTTAAGTTTAGTTACCGGCTCTGATGCGGTCGGTGCCCACCACCATAAACTGTCGATGACCCCTTTCCATCTGAGTTCTGTCTGCCACGTCCTCCACCTATAGTCGGGATCATTTCCTGTCCAATGCGATTTCCTGTCCTTGCATGCAGCTATGAGATGATTCTGCCAAATTTCAATCACATCTTGCGGAGGGTTTGGGAAGGCCTGAACAGAGGTACCGATGAGTCTGGAGTGGTTTGAAGCTTGGATACGAACCTTGAGCCATCGTAAAACATCATGATAGTCATCCTCCGTGCAAGCGTATTCCACAGGGAATTTGTTGCTCTTGAAAGGGACAAAATCGCGAATATCTTGAAGAAGTTCCAGTGAACATGGGGAAGCCCTCACATACCGGCCCCAGGGGTGGTAGTATGGCCTAATATGATGTCAGGCTTCTAACCTTGATTTGTGTAAATACCTCGTACCAGAGTCTGGATGGTTGCTGCCCGGTCCTAATGTTGTTCAAAAGTCGAATGCTTCCACGGGCCAGCTCCAATGATATAGCTCTACTAGAGGCATCTGATAAGACGTGTCGTCCCATGCATTTGAGAAGCGCAACTATTTTTTCTTCATCGGCACCGGCGAAGGGCCGCAGGGTGCATATGGCGGCCCTCAGTTCATCCCACGAAACGTCCAGGAGAATGTGAAGATTCACCCAATCCCAATTGAAGGTCAGGATATATGCCTGCATGATACGGCAAAGCAGCGGACATTGATACAACTGCTCCCATTTTGCGATAGACAGGACTGGGAAGCTATCCTCGGGATTGCCAAGAGAGCAGTCCGAGTCAGTGTCATCCTCGGGAGAGCCAAGGGAGATATTTCGAAGGGATGTGGCGACAAACTGCATGAATCGATAGTCTTGGAACGTATTGACCAAATCTGCTGGTGGATTCCCGATTTTCTAATTGCCCGTGAGCATCGACAGTCAGGAAGCCACAAAACTAACCTTCAACAATTCGAGTGTCTCTTCCACCATCTTGTTTGTTAAAGACATAAGAAAGATGGGGTTCATCCGTCTAATCAGAGGCACAAATTCGGCTAAAGGTTGTAAATCGCTGATATTGAACACATCCAAGTCACTATTGATTGAAACGTTGCATCAATAATAAGTTCGTGAAACCATTTGAATGTAAACTTACAAGCCAACAGGGTCAGCCCGGTTGATCGAAGGACAGTCACACTGATAAGTAAGTGCTTTAAAAACTGAATGGGCGAGATCTACACAGAGTTGTTCTGCGCCGACGTAGAACTTGCCTGCACGTTTGGCATCCTGGAGGAAGTCTTGAAACGAAGCGTGATACCCAGTGATCGCCCACCATTCATGCGAGACATTCAGAACAGAATGCAGGTTCCGCAAGGTCAGTTGAACATCGTCTGCTTCTAGCTCAAGAAGCTGTTCAACCTGAATTGAACTGAGTTGGAACTTGGAGAAAGTGATCGCCTTTAGGATCGAAAGAAGTGGCAAATCGTCGGGAACCCCCGAGAGAATTTGTGTATATAATTGATCAAGGCCACTGAATGGTGACTCCAACGATAAAGTCTCCTGGAGTTGGTCAAGTCGCTTTGTCGGGCGAAAGTTGTTATCATCAACAAATTTGATGACAGTGCTTGCGTAGATGAAGTAGCCTGACGACTTCTTGACAAATTGGTCGAAGATTTCCGGCGAAGGCCACGGCATCGCAACCCTAGCCATGGTCTTGTGGCCTCGGTGAATCCGCGCAAATTCATGGCGTAGATATTTCGCAATATCTTCGAATGACTGCTCCACATTGAATGGGTGATAGAGTCCCACGTAAAGCGAGTCTTCGAAAATCTTGCGAATATCTGGCTCCGGTCGGCTGGCAATGAGAAATTTGAGAGGAAGATGCCCGCGCATGGACTGCGCAATCAAGCGTAAAATTTCCTGCTGTACCAGGTGGCCTTCGCATTCGTCTAGGCCATCAATAAGGACGACTGGAAGTTGAATGTTGCTTTCTGAGAGGCATGGGGCCACAATAAGCGACTGCATTTGTAAACCCATCAACCTCCCGACCGAAGATGGATCGTCCTCTATGATCTGCGAAATGCGGGATTTCAACTGTGGAACACATAGAGCGAGCTGATATGCAATCGTGGTGAATAGCTTTTGTGCATTTCCACGAGTCGCATGGCCCCGCTTGAAGAAGAAACTTCCTCCCAATTGCCCAGCATTTGCGAGTCGCTCAGCGAAGGTGCGCATGATGGCAGATTTACCGGCTCCTGCTGGTCCATGCAGCCAGAGAACGGGAAGACCCTCCATCGTCTTCTCTGTATATGGCCACACCTTCTCCGACCAGTCTGACTTTATTGCCCAATTCCATAATTTGGCGAGCATCTCGCTGCGCGTCTCGGGGTGGCATCGTGGCTGCGGGTAGCTGTCTGCTGAGTTGTGCATAGCTTCCAGAGCTACGGCGCGATGTAGGATATGAATGCCTGGAATTGTTATCAGTCCAGTGGGAGTTAATTCCGAATACAGAACGAGCCTGTTTCTCCGCTGCGATACACATTATTCACATTTCCTCTGATGAATGTGCCCCCATCGATCGTTGTTGTCGGCTCATTTGCAGTCGAGCGTTGCCCTGTGTGAGAATTCGAGGCGCCACTGCGGCGATATTGAATTGCCTGATTGTTATAAGGGGGATAATGGGCGGGGGTATCATTTGGTGGGAATGAATTCGACGGGGGTAGGATCTGAGATCCAAAGTCATGAGAAGAGAAAGCGGAACCATGATATCGGTTCTTAGATGGAGATACAAGTGGATAATCTGGCACGATGGCACTCGCAAGAAATACACCCCCAGGGGCCAAAGATGAGACACCGTGGTTGTCTTCTGGCTCCAAGTCGCGCTGGAAGTCGATTTGAGATCGAAAGGACGGCAGCACATCTGCAGCGCAGCTTACTGAGTCTGCTGAAATGAAGATGAATAAAATCGACGCTCACCATATGGCCTAGACCTATTTTCCGTGTGACGAGTGGTTCTTACGACTCCAGGCAGTACACGGCCATCATTGACATCGTCTGGGTCCCAACCGATGTTCTGTTGCGACGTCTCTGGGCTCTCAAGAGCATGCTGAGCCGCTTGCGCTCGGTGCTCCTGGATCGCAAATTGCTGGTGGTTGTTCTGTATATGAATGTCACCTGCGGCATCGTAGAATGCCCCGCCAGTGATAACTACGTTGGAGGTGTTGTCGAAGAAGGGCATGGAGGTCAGGATGCAGGAAACAAAGCTGTGGACACTATATGTAAGCCGCACGCAAGTCACGTTCCTTACAGCAGTAGCGTGATGCGTGTCGAAGTTGCGTAATAATAATATTCAACAGCAATACAGTTCAATTTGACAGTCACGCATCACGGAGGTACCTGTTTGTACCTGTTGGCCTCGAAATAATGTGGTACTTAACGGGTCATGGAGGGGGCTGTCGAATCAAAAAGGAAGTTGTGCACAAAAAAACCTATGGTAATCTGCTGCACGATGACCACACCCCACGACACATTGACAGGCCCCCAGATTGAATAGTATGTATCGTTCCTGGGAATATATATCGCCATGAAAACACTGAAGCGATGGTGTAAAGCCTCGACTTGAATCGCTGTGCGGTATGTGTCGCATTGAAGTACGGAAGTCCCGGGTGCAAGATGCGGGGGCAAAGCCTCTGTATCCCCCCCCATGTGTGCCATGTTAAATCGTGTCATTGGCTCTCAAAAATATAAGTAGGCACGAAGCACGAACCTATGCACTTCCCTCATCCATTTTTGGTGGTGTTTCATATGTCTTCTTCTCCCGCGTCTTTGCGATATCGACCATTCGACCGGGATTAGACCTTATTAGTACTTTTAGTTGAGACGTTTTTAAATTCTCTGATTGGTCGAGAATTGTGGAGCAGCCAATCACAGAATTTGAAAACTCTTCGCTTAAATGTGCTAATAAGCTCTATTTCTGACTTAATTCTATGAAGGTCCTTACTGGACAAAAGGGCTTTTATTCATTTGAGCAGGTTCTTTTTCATGAGATCTTTGAAGATTTTCAACTTTTATCGAAATCTTCCCAGATCTCGCAAGATCTTTCGAGAACTTGAAAGATATGACTCCGGGCGCAGCCCTTTGACATGTCCCGAGTTGTACCAGTTTGCCTACGGCATAGTGCTCGCACTCAGATTTGCCATTGCGCAGACTGGTCACGAGTCTAGTCGGATTGCTAGCAGAGTGTGAAAGGGACTGCTCAGCTTACTTGGTATGACTGGCATGGTAAAGTGCTCAAGACAAGGAAGGACTCATTCACGGTTCCTGCGCTCAACAACACGTTGCCAATTTTAAGCCAAGTTGGACTCTGTTCTATCCTTCCTAGTGGTCACAATGCTACAGATGTCTGGATGCTTCTCAATTTGACCGCGCAGGTGGAGGGTAAGACGGTTACGAATGAACAATACGTGTGTAGGCTGTTCAATTCCATCCCATCTTATTAATTGTACCCTTCAGTTTACCCCAGCATCTCTGGCAAACGCAACTCTCGTGGATCCACGTATCCATGTGACTTCAACTCTCGATCTAATGTTTACTCTGTCTGCGAAAGGTGGCGTGGCACCATGGACTTGGCTGGATCATCCTGCTGGGACTGTTAGTGTATTTGTCCACGCAGAGAGTGGTCTACCTTCAAATGGATTCTACCTTGTTCCCGGTATTGACCGCACTGGTATATTTCCCGCCATGGCATTCGGGACGAAGACTCACATTTTGACTAGTGAAATTCATCTTGAACGAGGGACTATCCAAGAACACATGCCCAGATCCTGCGCAGTTCGTCGTTCGATCACTTTGGAATAACAATCATACGGCATGATGATTTGTTTGTTTTGTCTGTATTAATTATTAAGGTGTACCACTTTCAAGGGGTAGCCGATCTGTGATTGCCGGACCGGATGCTGGGTGGTTGGTTCGGCCATCAGGCCTTGAAAAAATTTCTGGGAGCCATTGATTTTACGGCTCCAGGGGCCTCAGGGTGGACCAAAAATGCCCATATAAACTGTCTCTTACCTTAGTCTGTCCCCAAGACCTCATTTCCGGTCATCTTGATAGGTTGCCAAGGATCGTCTCAATTTGGAAGGATGTTGCAAGGATGTTGTGGTTCTATTTGGTCATGAACCAAGGCGGATATTTTGCCATTTTGAAAGTTGCAGAAGGAGCATTGACCCTTCTAGCCCCTTGTGGGTCACTTTTAGTGGGTTGTGGGCTCAAAAACACATTTTGGGCCGGAAACCCACAACCCACGTGACAAATTGCCTTATTTGGACGTCACGTGGTAGGGTGGTTCAGCGATCGGGTCTTATTTTCAAAAACCGGCACCGGTTCCGCTTTTCACAGATCGGTTACACTTTGAGTGACCGCTAAGGAATTTCTGTTTGAACCCAAGTCTGAACGATCTGAACCACGATGCAAAGTGTCGTGCATGCTCAGCCATTATCGCAGCAGGAAAATGGCGAACAAGCCAGAAATCACAGGGTCTTACTTTTACTTTCTGAATAGACTGTAGCTGTCCCTCAGACCACACAGGCCACTGCATCAGTCTGCATGCAATAATGCTACTCCGACCACGAACTTTGCGACCAGGAATATGTATTAATAGTGAAGCGAGTAATACGTCAGTTACTAGTTGAAAACGTAACACGTGTATAGTGAGTGAATGATAATATTGAGTTCAGGAACCCTTATATAATCAGCAGCCGAGACGAGAGGACTTATTGATGGCTTCAGTAAGTCAAAGACTATAGATCTATTCAATAATTCAAGTCTAGTAGCAACAAGAAAGTAAGAATAGATAATCTAAGTCTGGCGAAATTACAGCCAAGTAGAGGGAATCTGAGTGAACTGTGAAGTCTAGCAACAATACAGTAGAAGCAGATAAAGGTAATTGAGCTTGCTCCTCAACTTAGATCACACAGAGGTTTCGGTTCACAGCGGATGCTGTATTGCAAAAGTATGAAGATGGATTGTCCTAACAAGGGTGTGGACTCCTATACTGTACCATTTCGACCGTAGATTCAGGTCACAGTCACAGCCAGACCTGAATTGAATCTATTTAATTTTCGTCACAGGTCACTGGCTTTTGGGATCGCGATTTTGGCCGTTTTCCTGCTAAAATTCACCGGGAAATGCCGAAAATCGCCCAAAAAGGAAATTCAATCAATCAAAGGTGGTCACAGGTCACAGGGGCTGAATCTACGGTCGAAATGGTACAGTATACTCTACTATGGAAGTGAGTCAGAGGTATCTGCCTCATTTAGACTCAGTTACAGCCTTGAACTGAAGGATGGGCCATTTTGGATTTTTCAGAAGCCAAAAATCAATTTTTTCTCGCCCAGCGTGTTCTAGTGCCGTTTCCCGGCATTTTGAAGATAATTTCGAACCGAAACCACGAAAAACAGGCACGGTACGAACAGTTTACACGAAAAAATGAAACTAGTGCTCCTCCCTATCTTCTAGAGATATTCCGCTTAGAATAAATCCTGTTTTAGGCCAAAATGAGGGAACCTTGAGTAAAAACGGTCCACGACCCGAAATCGCTAGGTTATTTCAAGCAATTTTGGCCGAATCTGAGGGAACCCGTGTCTTTTAAACGGGTTTAGGCCAATCTGCCCAGAACCCGGGTTTTTTGGGGGTTTGACTGGAATTCGAGCCCATTCTTATTCTAAAGGTGGCTATCTCAAGGACCCAATATCTGATTATCTGCACCTCAGGTTGTCCCGCTATTTCTGAGTTCCACGGTTCCGCCCTGTAAAGGAAGCAATAAACTAGGTTAAATTTGGAACGTCTATGATACATTTTTTCCCTCTGACATCTCATTAACCAAGTTCCCATGCCTTCCAAATCCATCTTCACCACTCGCGCTTCGTTTCTGTATTTACCATCAATAAAATCTTCTGCTGCGCTCTATGCCCACGGCGTTGAGTCTCCTCGCCTGCCGTCCCGTTATTCTACGTTCAAACATGGAAGAAACCTGTTGTCACCTCAAAGCCGCCGACCCGATTCCCACAAATAGCACCGGCAGTATACAGTAAGAATTTCATCTGACCGCGGGGTGTTAGAGAACCGGAAGAAGCACTACATTTTGATGGCCCCTCGGCCATCAAAATGTAGTGAAGCTTCCGAATCCGATTCCGAAGAGACCCAAGGTTTTGGTCAAGATTTCGGCCCGACATAGCCAAAATACTACAGGGGGGTATCGTATATAACATATAACTAGGCATATGGAAATTTATCTCGGTTTCTCGGGCACGTATTCGCATCGCAGGCTGGTGAACTTGAAGTTCAATTCGAAGACGGAGCAGATGCTGGTTGAGTTTGGTCGCAATGTGATTTTAAGACAACAGTCGCGATAGAGGTCATGAAGAAAGAAGGGGCGATGATAGCAATGATGCCGTGTTTTTGCAGCGATGTCTGGCTCGGCCGCCCGGGAGATGTTGGGCCATCAAAGAATTGGTTCGGCGAGTCTTTCCGCTCTTTCAAAGCTGCATTTTAACTGGGTGGGTCAAATTTTCCTAACGTGAACCCGACTCTGTGCATCGTAATGGAGCACCGTGTGGGTGGGGATTAATATGTGGTGAAGGCACACTAGCGAATGTTCAACCCAAGGTTAACAAACACTGGTTGAATATAGTAATGAAATCTCGGTTGAGCGCTCCACAGAATACAGGTTCGTATTATATATCCATCGGAATATGTGGGATGCAACCTCACATCACATAAGGAAGAGCATCGGTGGTATATTGTCATGAAGATTGGATGCCTCGGTTTGCCCGTCATCAGGATCTACTGTTTGTTATTTTGTCAGACTGAACACCATGAATTATTGAGGGTGTGTGAGCTCACTGTGGACAAATGGCGATCCACCTCAGTTTGATACAGTGGGCAGCCAAGATGGCGTGCAACGTCCTGGCTGTCTGGATCAAAGCCTTTGCCTTGGTGGAATTGGCGCAGTCCCACGTAGACGCTAGCATCCCAATACGACCCCCTCACTTCGTACTCAGCTGAATGGAAGGGAATCCCAGCTGTGTTGCCTCCGCCGTGGTGAGATGTTCAACACCCGAAGGGTCCCGGGACCAATATGCTGGACAGTCTGGCCATCCAAATGACGAAGGCCCGGTTTGCAAGTCCTTTACCGGGCAAAGAAATAGGAAACCGTGAGGGGCATCTTCCGTAGCCGCTGAAATTTGAATTCTGAAATAGATTTGCTCCACAACAACTAGTTAAGGAGGTTACTGCAAAGGTGAGACCAATCACGGGCTTAAAACGACGATAATTCTCGAAATTGGATGTGATCTGCAGGCAGCGGAAAATGCGATTTGCTTGGCTGAGCCAAGACAGCGCAGAACCGTACCAATACATGTTTGTCGCAAGAGTCTTGGTCGATACATCCCAGGAGTTCAAACTTGAGTAAACATGATTAGAGTAGATCACCTTCCAGGCGTAGCGAATAAAATACCGGGTCCAGCCATCCTCCAGGTCCTCCCCATCTTCTCCGTACCAATCACACCAATGAACCTCGACATCCGGCAAAGACGCAATCTCCATCCAGTCTTGGAGTTGATCGCTCGAAGAACAGCCAATTACCGCACCTAGATTCACCGACACATCGGGGGTTATGGAAATGCTTGGAAGATGCTTGCGACGATGTGACAGATCCCAATAACATATTCGATGATACTGTTCTAATGTCAGAGATTCGATGACCATGGCCTCTTGGCCTGGTGCATTCAAGGAAGTGAATCCTTGTGCGTGAGATACCTCCTCCACAACATAAAAATGAATACTATCACTGGGAATGAGGTCCACGCAGAGCCGGCCAGTTGAGCGACGTATCCAAATTGTGCACTGTCTTTCGGACTGGAGTCGTTGTAAGAAGTCAGGTACCTCCCAGATGACTAGCACTCACGAGGTGCTGTTGAAAGGCTGGCGGAAATAGTCTTTCACCTCCTAAGACAGTGTCAGTGGTAGAGACACTGGGTCTCATTTTACAGACCTTGAACTCCGTATTCTACAGACAAATCAGCATTCCGCAATCGGGAAGTCACATATGTCGTACACAGAGTCCGTAGATATACACTGTCAAAATTGGTGAATGGCGATACAGTTCAGGAAATGCTTGAACGGTATCAAATCTAATTAAGGTTCAATTGGGTGAGTCACCTCGGAACTGGTGCTACATACCGTCATTGAACACCGTAGCATGCATCGTCGACGAACTTGCGAAACGGCACAGTTGGACCAAATTCGGATGGCTAAAAGGGTGAATTTATCGCAGAGGCGTAGAGGTTTCCTGTACCGAAGCCACGAGTAGCGTTCCATGTCCTCCCGCCATTCCTGCAAAGGTCAATCAGAGAATCCAGCGAGACGAATAATATATAAACGCACCTCGTGAGCACCCTCGCCTTGATATATGGCCACAGTCACGTCCGACTTTCGATCTTCTATTTTGGCGGTATATACACGTCTGACACGCGGGCGTTCATGTCGTCGTTGGTAATCGGCAATACCCGTGTTGTCCAAGCATATTTCGCGCAGGAGGTCAATGTCGCCCAGTGGGATCCTGCGGAAATCTGGCTAATATGTAGTGTATTCTTGCCGGGTTTGTCGTAGAAAAATACCATGAGGCATAGATGGAGCAATAGTCTGATTGTTGGTAATACTTGTGAAGGTACCGCCAGTCACAGTGAAATGATGCGAGCGAGAGAAAATGGCACCGCCATACCTACATTAGATGCCGTCAGACAGGATCCATTTGGACGATACAAGCACTCACGATGCGATTTCAGGATCCTCAGGCGAGGTGAACTCGGGCTCTTGGTGGTGTTCGCTGTCCATCGATGGTCGATGGTGGTGGAAGGAAGAAGAGAAGGATAGGCGCCCACTCACAGCTTTCATCGCATTGAAGGACCTAAAATAGACATGAGCTGTTGAGCGCTAAGCTTCTAGATTCCGCACGCACTGCTGTGAGCTGTGTATGAACGAGGCTGCTAAGCAAGAATCTATATGGCTGAGCAAACTTTACTATCACTTTCACGAACCGAGCGCCCCACCGCCAGTTGCCGCGACGAGTGTCAAATACTGCACACCCCCAAGTCGTTGTTCGATGCAAATACACTTTAGGGCGGAACAGCCAAGGAAAATCAAGTAAGCTCAGTAGATCCTCGCTGGAATACAGAAGCTCATACTCTCGAGTCTCGACGAAATTTATTTCTTCCGAATTCTTGACGGCGACATGACGAAGAGATTCAAGCTGAGAAGTTAAATCGCGCACCCGAGACTGAGATAAGAGATTCAAGATAAAGCTTTCGATTGTTGTTGTGTTATAATTAATCCGGCGAAGACTTCCGCCCTCATGCCGGACGACCGCCGCGGTGAAGGAGCCGGAAAACTCGCTGCTGTGCTTAAGCCAGCCCTTGAGTAGTTCACAGGGCCATATGAAAAGGCGGTGGCAGTGGACGAAATGGATCAGAAGGTCGACGTACGAGAAAAGGAAAAAGGAAAGGTGTGCGTACTGGCGTCGGTGAATGCGTAAACCCACCGGGGGCGGCGCATTTCGAGCCTAGGGGCTGCATATTAGAGTGAGGCTTTGCGTAATTAATTGAAATGGGCGCCAGGTATCGTTGGCACCGTTAATCGTATCCAAAATCCACTGCATCGCAGGCTCGTCGTTTTCGAGCGGCTCCACCTCGCGCGCCGTCCAAATGTTTTCCAGCGTGAGAGAGAAGTAACCGTTGTACAGCGAGAGTGTCTTCGAGGAATTGGTATGAGCGATTTAATATTCCCTGCGCGTCTGCAATACCGGGCAGCCCCAGAGACAGAAGGAGGCCGAGATTCTCCTCTGAGGATAATATATGAGCTGGCGAAGAGCCCGAGTCAAAGAACAAACTCACAATTGTTTTGCTCCTCGTCACCCACTGGCACGCCCTCTAAGATTCCGCGGAAGAACCGCGCAATGCCGTAGAGTTGAAAGAGGTTGTCGGTCGGATATTCATGAAGGATAGCCGTACGCTGGCGCTGAATGAGGTCAATGTTGTCATCATCGAACTCGTCGATTTCGTAGCAGTCACCGGGGAATATGCTGGTGTACAACCAAATTCGGTACACCGCCCGTCGGAAGCGCCAAGACTCTCCCGGCATAAGGATATGTTTTTGTGAGGTCCGGTCTTTCTGTCCCCGAAGTCCGTGTCCGCTGCGGACCGAACTCCGTCTCCGCTAGGTCAACTCCGCTGCGTCAACTCCGCTATGTCAACTCCGCTACGCCTGAAGCAACTCCGATATCCGTGTTTCCGTGTCCAGCGCAGCTTGGTACGTATCGACAGTAATTATACCTCCGCACTTCCGTGTGGTGTAATCGCGCAACTCACGACAAAAACCAGTGACAAATATTATGACTGGTGCAAAGAAATGATGGCAAGTTCCTGATCAGGGCAGAGCAGCGTGACTGAAGTATGGCAGAAGTTTCAGATGCGGTGTACGGGAACAAATCGTGTGCGGCGTTGGACGGGGCGAGTTCTATTTCAGACATGCAAAATGAACGCACACAAACCGACGCTTTCCGTTAGAGCGCATCCTTTTGTGGGGGAAAGATACAGATGGCGAGGAACAGTCTGCTACAGAGGAAATCGGCCTAGCCTTGAATCAGAGGCAACGCTTGGCAGCAGTAAAAATAAAGACGAATGCTTTGTTGGCGCTCTGGAGATCCTAAAAGACACTGACTATGGTTGGGATGTGCGGAGTTTCACCATGACGTGAAGCAGGAGCATACACTGAGACTCCCCCTTGATGCTCGCCGCTGGGCTCAATACGTGGGGCTTCCGCTCGCCGTGGGGGGGACCACTGCGTGGTGCCAGCGGGCGGGGTTTAAAGTTAAATGATGCCTGAGTCCTATTCTCGGGACCAGTCCCATCATCAACCGGTCTAAGCGAGCTAAGCGAGGGTTAACCGACGAATGGACGAGTCGACACTGGTTCATCAGACTTTTGACATATTCATTGTGGTGTTGTACAACACCAAACAACACCAAAAAACACATGAAAACGCCACAACACGCAACACCCACAACGTAGGGCATAAAATACACAACACCAGTGATGGTGCACTGTTGCCGCGCTTCGGCGGTTGATCAAAATTCAAAATCATTCTTGCCCAAGGGAGTTCCCCATCCCCGCACCCCATCCGATATGCCCTAGCCAAATTTCAAAGTCAATGTCGAGCTCACCGTCGTCGACAAAATCTATCAACAACGCGACAATACGTAAAAACGCCGCAACGTGGCAACCAAAATGTCAAAAGGCTGATGTTCAAGCGGTTGCCTGGCTCGAGCTGACTGGCTCGGGTGAATGGATGGCTCAAGCGGTTGGTCGGCTCGAGCTGGTATCTGACTCGAGCGGCTCGAGCGGGTATAAGGCTCCAACCTTTTGTTTTCCGTGTATGGCTCTGGGCACAACAAACGGAAACAGTTATAAAACGTTTTAAAGCCGTTTGAAACGGTTTATACACGGTAATTTTCAGGGTATCAGAAGTACTGACCTGGAGCTGGCAGTACTCAGCCTCTGGACTGCTAGATAATCAGGTATTGCTTCGCTTGTGACCTTCTTTGTATTTCAGTTCGATAATTTATGAAATTCGGTTCAAAATGGTGCATACCAAGACACTCGCGGATGGCCGCGGCGCGCTGTGAGCTTGTATTCGAAAATGACAGCCCTGAATGGCATGGTCTAGTGACACTTGGGAACCAATGCTATTAAGTTGAAGTCAAACGTCCTCGAGAAGGTAAGTAAGCACTCCTCGACGCGCCAAGCCAGGAACCACCGGAGGAACTGCCATATTTGGATCGTATCCCCTGTTGAGCTTTTTTGGGAGGTCAGGGCATGGATCTCTGCTGTTGAGAGAGTGTCTCAAGATCTCAGAGACAGTCCTAGCCCAAATTCAGGTGGGATTTCAGCAGAATTTTTCTCGGCAAACGCGATTGAGTGTTCCAAATTTCTGAACCGTTTAAACCTTGTAGAAAAGGTTTATAAACCGTTTGAACCCAGCGGCACAACAAACGGAAATGGAAACGGTTATAACCGTGTATAAACGTTTATACACGGAAAAGGTTGGAGCCTTAAGCGGGTAGGTCTCACATAATATGGTACTACATGTACAATTATGGTGTATACAGCACATTCGTAAAATATATAGTGGGCTCGAGTGGCTCGAGTCATGTGACAGCACCAGTCGTATTCCTCTGGATGGCTTTGTGGACGAGGCACGTTCACGATAATTTCCGGCTTCAAGTTGGCAAGATCCTGCGTGTATTTGGCTTTGTGGACGAAGAAGACCTGTTGCTTGAGTTTCTGTGGTCCTATTCCTGCGCTCTCTACGTCCTATTTCTCTTTGGTTTGGCTCCGCGTGCTTGAATTTTCCAGACTCTCTCGTTCTGAGCACTTCAGAGACTAGAGCGGAGTTACTGGTTCTCGGCGCCGCGCTTGATGGTACGTAGCATACATGCATACATCTTGGCCACCGTCGCATCCACGGCAACGATCTCCCCCCTAATTGTTTGTATTCATCCAAATACATCCCGCTGATTCGTTCTGTCCCCGCTCCCGTTTTCCCATGGTTGGTCGCGGATACCGCATGGCACGAGTTTCGGGGGCTTCAATTGCGGACGGGGACGCGGGTGCGAATGTAGCCTGGATAAGCGCGCATTTATAATCGACTCATCCTTTCAAGCTGGCGTCTCTATTCGACGCGGTATATTGTTCGAATTCACTCTTCACGACGATCCGGAGATCCTGGTCCGCTTCTTAATACCCTTGCTGCTGAATCATTCATATTCCACAGACGAACCCACATCTATCCGATCCATCGCTGTACGTATTCCGTTGGCAGCTTGTAGTTTCTAACTTTGGATAACCCCCCGTACATTACTACATTTTTGTCTTCGGTAAACTCGTTGTTCATGTCGTGGACCACGCGAGAATAATGTCTTCTGAAATTTTGGTGGTACCTGTGGGCATTTGCCTTCCGGCTCATGCGCAGAACCCAAACCGGAATTCAACTAACCCTAGCTGGCAACAATCGTCCCTACTTACATAATTGCGAACCCAAAAACACACTTGAAACAATGTCGATCGCCGTTACATAAGTCCGTGGACCCACACCTGAGTTTATCCAGGCGAATCTCTAATACCGTCAGGTTGCCAGGCTGCTCCGCACTTGTCCGTATGATGTCGATCTCCCGGTCCATGAACAGAATTTCTTTTCGGCTTTCCTACTGCAAAAATAAAATCGAATCCCCATTCCCCGCTTGAGTGTCATCCAGTGCACGAAGAATGCCCAGGGAACCGGAATTCGAATGTTTCGAATTTCCGATGGTGGAAAACGCCTGGCGAAGCGGTAATCTTGTTGAACCATGCAACCAACCACCTCCGGGATGGTGGCATCGTGGAGGCAGGAAGGCTGCCTGCACAATGCCCCCTTTCGCAATCCGATCCCTGTTTTGGCCGAGCCGCAACGAGGTCTGCACATGTCTGCACAATTGTCTGCCACACGGTCTGCTCCAATGTCTGGCACAAATTCTCCGTCTTGCTCGATGTTTCATGCTTGAATGATGCGACCGACCATCTCACGGAGGGGACCACCGTGGAGGCAGGAAGCCAGACGCCATGATGGACTCTGGCCGAGGCGGCGCTGCCGACGCCACTGCCACGGCGATTAAAACCACCCCCGTACCCGGTTTTTGGGAGGAAAAAAACACTAGTAATAGAACAGAATATTTTCTTACGTTGGCCTTTGCAGCACCTTTTTACGAACTTATCTGCGAAAATAAGGTAACACACTGGCGGCGTATGGTTCCGGAATGGTATCTCGTCAGGAATTCGATAGCGGGAGTGTGTGGTTCGACCAACCGCGGCCTTGTGTTTTTTGAGTCAATAAGGTATACGAAAGGCATAAGCAGTTTGCTCGCGTAGGTGTCTATCACCATGTGCAGAAGAATGAAGTCCTCGTGGAATAATCAACTCGCTCCAGAATCATGATCGTGTTTGCGAAGTCAAAAGTCTTTCCAGTCGTGATATAGTGGTTCGAATCCATACAAGGACATCCTTAGTGGGCATTAAAATTGCAATAAACCCACCACATATTGTCTCTGCTTTGAGTCCACAAAATTGACACTATTGAGGTCCTTTACAGGCTAGAGACAAGTCCTGAAATTAACAGGCCACTAAGAGGGGAGTTGGCGAGCCATTGGGTGGCTTGCATGGGTCATCGCAAACTCTCTATCATATTATATTTTGACATTTGTCTCGTGACCGTATCGTATCCATATTCACTGCGTTCAGTTGCGCCCTAGACTTAATCTGCCCAGCTGATGCTGACTGTGCTTAAGTCAGTGTAGCCGGCTACACAGAGTCTGCCTAGACGGCTACGCATAATTTATTTCTAGATGATGCGGACTCCGCCTAGCTAGCTAGACTTAATAAGCGTAGGTGAGTGCAGATGGCTGGCCTCAGGTCCACACAGTTGGAACCATCGGGTCTAGGTTCGAATATGGTCTGCGCTCGAGAAAAAAAATGGAGGACTGGGTCGGATAGACTCACATCTGCCTACCTCTGCATAGCAGATATAGCCAGACTTGCGCTCAGCTACAGAGGCTATGCCTAGTTCAACTAGACTCGGGTCTCTGCGTAGCTGGTTGTAGGTATCTAGCCTCAGGGTAAGTCTAGGGTCGAGTTGAACGCAGTGATTCAGTTGAATATTTTCGCAATGTTTTTTCCGTGTCATATTTTTGGCCAGCACTGCACGAGCCTACGCCATACTTGTGTGCCGAAAAAAAAAACTTCATAATCGCAATGAATCAACTAGGCATGCATGAGTGCTACTTGCGAGCGATCACTTGATTCAGAGTTTGTTCGAGTCTCCTTTGCCTTTCTTCGGAACTCTAATAACTCCTCAGTCCAGGTATCGATTGCAGACAGCGAAATAGATACCGGGACTTTTTTATATTTTACCCGGACTCTTCCCGTTGGTGTGCCATCAACAGGGTCCTCTGTCCCAGTATCAGGAGAATTCGGTGGATGCTGAGGTACTCGCTTACCGCTGATGTTTTCTCGTGGTTTGTAATTTTTAAAATGGACCCAAATTTTCCCGAAGAATCTTGCCAATAGACCGCCTCCCGGTCTGACAGTCAAGGACACCCGGGAGGCAGTCGTGACAACCGCATTTCTGTGGCAAACACGATTAGGCGCAGAATGTGGCAAAACTTTGCGTGCAAACTTCAAATCCACGCGACGCTCGGTGTCTTGTCGACGGTCAATCCCTCGCCGAACTTGTGCCACTCCTGATGTCCCTTCGCTTGTCTTCACTCTCAATTCGTACAACACGACTCTCTCTTCGACGCTACTCTCTTCAGAAACAATACCTATTCAACGTGGCATAAGTCTCAGAGGTTGAAAGGATGTGCTTACAAGCTTCTATTTCGCGCATTACGGGGATAAACAAGTTGCGAGGGCCCTACACTGAGAGGCCACCAGTCCAGAAATGTCCTCAGTATGTGAAGGTCGACCTGAGAGATACATACATAACAGCGAAGCCGAAGAATTAGTGCATCCGTCAACCGCCTGATTACTCCGACGCTGCCGTGGTACGTGTCATCAGATGTCATCGAACCGTCTAGAAACATTGTTCAAACAGAATCCGAGGACGTCCGGACTCCAGATCTCGGCTTTCAGAACTCTGTTCACATATCCCCAGGGTTTTGGGCTGGCTCTGGCACTCTGAGACTGCACTCGGTTCGAGCCTCGACAGAGGATTTCGAAATCAACCGGAGAGCCTCTGCGAGCCTCCTGTGCTGGTAGTGTGAGAGCCATCCGTCATTGAATGCAGACATTGCAGGATTATGGCCAAGGGGCAGCCATCGGAAGATGCCGAGACACAGCCTCATAGGGTAGGGAGGAACTGGCACCCCTTATTTCACTTTTCGGACAAACATTCCAAATGCTTCGAAAACGCGGTCAAGACGATGAGAATTTTTTTTTTTTTTGAACAAAAAATATTACTATATGAGACCCCTTACTTGGCCACCTAAGCATTCATCCCTGAATCTTACTCTGTCCGCCGACCCTACGAGCGCCCAACTGTGGCAGAATGAGGGCAAGGATCCTACGAAGAGTTCAAGACTACTCCCACCCAAATATCTGAACATTTGCAGTTACAGTGAATTTATTTCGGCCGGCAGTTCAACATGGCCAAATAACAGGCTGGTTGGCCACCCAGCCAAATCAAGTCGCAAGGCTTGAATACGACGCCCGGATCCATCGGAAATAGTATCTAGGGTATATAGTGACCATTTCGACATATAATACTCAACGTGCAACCCATATGAGGTGTGTAAATGACTGCTTCTCAGATGGGGGAAAGTCCCGAAACAAGGTCCCTGGAGCAATGGCACGTCTACTGGAAGACGGATCCATATTGTGACCCAAATTAAGACTCAAATAGCTTAAAAGGAAGGTCTACGATGTATTTAGATACCTAACTCCGTAACAATGTCTTCGCAGCACCCCAAAAAATTCCTGGTGTTGGCAACACCAAAATTGCGTTGGTGGCAGTAAAGCACTACAATGACAAGGGAGTTGGGCAGATAAAATTCCAACATACCTCCGGCATTTAGCCATTGCACCCCAAAAAGCCTCATGGGCAATCCCAGAGTGGTAGGCCCACGGTGTCGTCTGATACAATGTCGGCTAGGGGGAGCGACTCGAAAAAGCAGCAGCGCGTTCATGGGAACATAGCAGGGAGGATTTTGACTCCTCAGTGGCAGGTATGGTGACAGGTGAATCCCCCGAATCCGGGGAGCAGAACGAGCCTACGAAGTTCCGGAACGGCCAAGAATTGGCGCAGAGCCAGCCGAGACGAGAAAGCCAAGCCGCGTCGCGTAAGAAATTGACGTTCACACGTTGCGGGCCTTGATCCGAGATGCCGTAACTTTCGATCAACTCATCACTCCGGCTCCAAATTCGGTTCAGACCTTCGTTGTAGATCGTACTCCCATCCCCCATTATCCCTGGGAGAGAACAAAAAGGTGTCGGCACGCTAGACTCCCAATGGCCAACTAGGCAGGGTGGCCAGGTAGGGGGTCTCAGATAGTATACGGCGCTTTCCGCCATCTAAATTTGCCTCATGTTAGGATCAGGTATGTCTCTTTCCACGATGACGTTGCCAAACCACGCTAATTGAAATTAGGCACACATCTGCTGTGTGGTTATCAAAGCCAAGGATACCGATTCATCCACGGAGTGGTATTCCGATGACGATTCAGTCGGGAAAATTCCGGCCGGAGAAAGTCGAAAACGCGCCGATAAAAATTAATTGATAGCTTAATACAGCATATTCATGGAATGTATATTGATCTTTACTCATTTTACACTGTGTCCACAGTGTGTTGAGCGAGAAACTGGGCTCAAACGGGGACTTAGGGGCAAGAGATTAGGCAGTCATGTGACCGTGGGAATCTCGGTTAATGGGTGTAGAGGCCGTTAATTCACTTTTCCGACCCTGTAGCAAATTTTAAGGGTGGCTGCCCCTTGATTATGGCGCCGTTCTGTCTGTCATTACGGCGGCTTGATCACGGCATGAATCCACACATCAATCAGGTGCCACACGGTGGCCGCGGTGTGCGTACTGTGGTTTTTTTTTCTTCTTTTTTTCTGGTGGTACATTAGCCGCTCGCAATTAACAATAGGTTAACCCTTCCAGTTTGTAAAGTTTGAAACATTAGTTCCATTGGGAGTGGTTTCCACCACCCAGTACTGTGGTATTTCGTTCAATTCGTAAGGCCATTTGGTGTGTGACTTTCATCAGACTTTTGACATTTGACTTGTGAGCTTGTACAAGGCCAAACAAGGTCACAGGCCCCACTAAAACGCGGTTAGTTTCTCTATTTTCAGGTCAATCCTTCCTCTCGGAGGGGGTTAATCTCTGAGTTATGACCTTGTTCGAGGTTGGCAGCTTGTCGCTTAGCGTTGCCAAGCCCACAAGCCGTAACAAGCCGCAAGAGAAAAAAAAAAAAAAAAAAAAAAATTCACAGTACGCACACCGCGGCCACCGTGTGGCACCTGATTGATGTGTGGATTCATGCCGTGATCAAGCCGCCGTAATGACCTTGTTTGGCCTTGTACAAGCTCACAAGTCAAATGTCAAAAGTCTGATGTTGGGCGTGTGACATGTGACCATACATATTGAATGAAATACTACAGTACTCACCGACAGCGCTCAACATCATCGACATGGACGACAACCCGAGGCTACTCCAAAACAGTAGTAACAGAGAGATTCAGATCCTCAACAAGCTCCGCCAAGATACGAGCGACCCTAACGTGCAGGGCTTGACAGATGACTATGTGTATCTTGTGCAATGTGTTGTGGACACGCGGTTGGATGAGTCCGCCAAAAGACTCAAAGCTCAAGCTGCTTATCTCACTGGTTTAGCAGGAGTCGTGAGTCGCGGATCTTGATGATATGAACTCGTACCGAGCCTTCCCAGGGTTCATTCCTCGCATCGGTGCAAATTGGATTTTTCCCAATTATCAGTACCCCAGATTGTGGCGCAGACCCTCAACCCGATGGCTGTGGAAACCATGCAATTTTCATTCGAGCCACCATCAATTTCTTTGCTTACCTCGCACTATCCTTCGATGCTTTGGGGGCTCTTTTTTCCCTTCTGGCCGCGCGGTCACTACTTCAAGTTAGCAGTGATGCAAAAGATTTGATGGATGACAAGTACAACCTCGATGGACTCATCCTAGGACAGCTGAACCATCCAGACGTGCAGCTGTTCCCATTGTTACGCAAGAAAATAGATAAGTTATATGACCGAGTGCGCAGACAAGATCACATTGCGCGGGAACACACAGGTGGTCCACACGTTGTCATTTCCTTCATCCTGCTTGGCATGCTGTGCTTCTTTGTTGCCCTAATACTCCAAGTTATCCAGAGCCAACCCCCCGAGCTCTGGATTCCATTTGTGGCCATAGTTTTTATCATGGCAGGCACTTTGGCAGGGAACGAAAAGCGTCATCATAATAGGTTGTGCTCCCGTGCGAAAAGACGGATCTTTAGGCGCCCGACGGCCGATGATTTGGAGATGGGAGGTGAGGAGGTGGAGGAAGGATCCGAAGGCGGCGATTATGAGATGGCGCTCCAGGCAGCGTCCTATATGGGAAGGTTAGAACGTGTCAAGCGACTTCTTCAAGAGGGAGCAGATGTGAATGCTCAAGGTACAACTGTTGGGATCTCAAAGATGTGCGGCTGATATGGTTGGTACCTACAGGCGGTGTGTATGGCACGGCACTCCAAGCAGCGGCGTTCCAGGGAAATCTGGAAATCGTCACGCTGCTTCTTGACAAGGGAGCGGACCCAAATGCTCAAGGTGCGAGTTTTGAAATCCTGAGGATGTCGGGCTGACATGATATCTGCAGGCGGCAAGTACGGGACAGCACTCCAAGCTGCGTCGTTCCAGGGAAAGCTGAAAATTGTCGCGTTACTTCTTGAACAAGGGGCGGACCCAAATGCTGAAGGTGCGAGTTTTGTGATTCTGGGATGTTCAACTGACCTGGTGCCTGCAGGCGGTATGTACGGGACGGTGCTTCAAGCAGCGTCGTACCAGGGCAAGCTGGACGTTGTCGGGCTGCTTCTTGAAAAGGGAGCAGACCCAAATATTCGAGGTGCGAGTGTTGCGATCCCGAGGATGTGTGACTGACATGGTACCTGCAGGCGGTGTGTACGGAACAGCACTTCAAGCAGCGTCCTACCAGGGCAAGCCGGAAGTCGTCGGGCTGCTTCTTGAAAAAGGGGCGGACCCAAATATTCAAGGTGCGAGTTTTGCGATCCCGAGGATGTCCGAATGACATGGTACCTGCAGGTGGCGAGTACGGCACGGCACTCCAAGCTGCGTCACACAGGGGAGACCTGGATGTTGTCGGGCTGCTTCTTGAAAAGGGAGCTGACCCAACATTCAAGGTGCGAGCTTTGGGATCCCGAAGAGTTCTGACTGAGATGGTACCTGCAGGCGGTGTGCACGGGACAGCACTTCAAGCAGCATCCTATCAGGGCAAGCCGGAAGTTGTCGGGCTGCTTCTTGAAAAAGGGGCGGACCCAAATGTTCAAGGTGCGAGTTTTGCGATCCCGAGGATGTGTGACTTACAGGGTACCTGCAGGCGGTGTGTATGGGACAGTACTTCAAGCAGCGTCGTACCAGGGCAAGCTGGAAGTTGTCGGGCTGCTCCTTGAAAAAGGGGTGGACCAAATGTTCAAGGTGCGAGTGTTGCGATCCCGAGGATGTGTGACTGACATGGTGCTGCAGGCGGTGTGCACGGCACGGCACTCCAAGCTGCGTCATACAGAGGAAAACTGGACATTGTCGGACTGCTTCTTGAAAAGGGAGCGGACCCAAATATTCAAGGTGCGAGTTTTGGGATCCGAAGAGTTCTGATGACATGGTACCTGCAGGCGGGGAGTATCGGACAGCACTCCAAGCAGCAGCGTTCCAAAGAAATCTGGAAATCGTCACGCTGCTTCTTGACAAGGGAGCGGACCCAAATGCTCAAGGTGCGAGTTTTGAAATCCTGAGGATGTCGGGCTGACATGGTACCTGCAGGTGGCGAGTACGGCACGGCACTCCAAGCTGCGTCATACAGGGGATATCTGGACGTTGTCAGGCTGCTTCTTGAAGAGGGAGCGGACCCAAATGTTCAAGGTGCGAGTTCTAGGATCCCGAGGATGTGTGACTGACATGGTGCCTGCAGGCGGTGTGCACGGCACGGCACTCCAAGCTGCGTCATACAGGGGAAAACGAGGCGTTGTCGGGTTGCTTCTTGAAAACGGGGCGGACATAAATGCTCAAGGTGCGAGTTTGAAATCCTGAGGATGTCCGGCTGACATGGTACCTGCAGGGGGCGAGTACGGGACAGCACTCCAAGCCGCGTCGTACCAGGGCAAGCTGGAAGTTATCGGGCTGCTTCTTGAAAACGGGGCGGACCCAAATGTGCAAGGTGCGAGTTTTGCGATCCCGAGGATTTCCGGCTGACATGGTACCTGCAGGCGGTGTGTACGGGACAGCACTTCAAGCAGCGTCCTACCAGGGCAAGCCGGAGGTTGTCAGGCTGCTTCTTGAAAACGGGGCGGACCCAAATATTCAAGGTGCGAGTGTTGCGATCCCGAGGATGTGTGACTTACATGGTACCTGCAGGCGGTGTGTACGGGACGCTACTTCAAGCAGCATCATATCAGGGCAAACTGGAAGTCGTCGGGCTGCTTCTTGAAAAGGGAGCGGACCCAAATATTCAAGGTGCGAGTGTTGCTATCCCGAGGATGTGTGGCTGACATGGTACCTGCAGGGGGTTTGTACGGGACGGCACTTCAAGCAGCGTCATACCAGGGCAAGCTGGAAATTGTCGGGCTGCTTCTTGAAAAAGGGGCGGACCCAAATGTTCAAGGTGCGAGTTTTGCGATCCCGAGGATTTCCGACTGACATGGTACCTGCAGGCGGGGAGTACGGGACTGCAATCCAAGCAGCGTCGTTCCCGGGCAATCTGAAAACCATCACACTGCTTCTTGACAAGGGAGCGGACCCTAATGCTCGAGGTGCGAATTTTGCGATCCCGACGATATACGACCAACGTGATACCTGCAGGCGGCGAGTATGGGACAGCACTCCAAGCAGCAGCATTCCAGGGAAATCTGAAAACCGTCACGCTGCTTCTTGACAAGGGAGCGGACCCAAATGCTCAAGGTGCGAGTTTTGAAATCCTGAGGATGTCGGGCTGACATGGTATCTGCAGGCGGCAAGTACGGGACAGCACTCCAAGCTGCGTCGTTCCAGGGAAAGCTGGAAATTGTCGCGCTACTTCTTGAAAATGGGGCAGACCCAAATGCTCAAGGTGCGAGATTTGAAATCCTGAAGATGTCAGGCTGACATTGTACCTGCAGGCGGCAAGTACGGGACAGCACTCCAAGCTGCGTCGTTCCAGGGAAAGCTGGAAATTGTCGCGCTACTTCTTGAAAATGGGGCAGACCCAAATGCTCAAGGTGCGAGATTTGAAATCCTGAAGATGTCAGGCTGACATTGTACCTGCAGGCGGCAAGTACGGGACAGCACTCCAAGCTGCGTCGTTCCAGGGAATGCTGGAAATTGTCGCGCTACTTCTTGAAAATGGGGCGGACCCGAATGCTCAAGGTGCGAGTTTTGTGATCCCATGGATGTACACCTGACATGGCGCCTGCAGGCGGTGAGTACGGGACGGCACTCCGAGCAGCATCTGCCAGTGAGCGACCAGACATCGTGGAGAAAATTCAGAAGCTGCTTCTTACAAAGGGAGCAGACCCGACTCTTTGATTGGGATTGCGAGGACTGAGCGCTGATTCCACTGATACTTCACGCGAAGGGTATACAAAATCAGGTACATCAAAAAAAAAGACCCTTTGACGATTGTCGGTAATTATCTGTAATCTGGTCGTTATCACCAATTGTCTTTGATTGCCAGATTACGCAAGTCCTGAATTATGCCATGTCCCGCACGAACCGCGGAGGCACACATATGCTTCGTACATAGTGTTGATGTTCAACTATTCCCATATTTACAGGGTCGATCCTATCCATCCCCGCACCATCCAGCAATCTCATCGAGTAATGTTGGTGTGATCAGCTGAAATTTCCGATAGCCAGTTCTGCATTGGCAATTTCGACGGTGACGGCAAGTGAATGATAGCATCAAACGATACCAAGGACACCAAGAGTATCGCTGAGCACTACGTAGTGCTCTGAGGGTATTTGGAGTGGTAGGGAAGAAGTTCTGGATCAACTCTTTACAGTGGGAGACATGAGTGTAAAAGGATACCAGCACAAGTCAATCCACGCGCAAGTTAAACAAGTCAACCCACCCAAATTTGAGGAATGACGAGAAGGGTGGGAGTGGGACTCAGCCACTCCCACTGTTGGCCATCTGACAGTGGGACTCGGCCACTTTAGTGCGAGTGCAACTATGTCAACGGTGGGACTCGCTTAGTCTGTTAAGAATGTAGATCATTTGTGACTTGTAACGCATCTCATGATGTGATCAGCGCCATCAGGCGGACGTCGGCCAATTTTCTTCTTTACCTTCACTCTTGGTCCACATCCCACTGCGCATGTTTGCGCAAGCTGCTGAGCTTATGCTCAGCGACATCAAGGCTTACCGCACATTCGTTAGTTTTTTCTTCCCGAGCCCTTACAACCATTTATGGGTCTCCAGGCATACACAGATGCCCTCACCAATCCGCATCACGATAGTATCACGATCCTTTTTTTTCGGTGGAAAATGCACCCCTTTGGATAACCTCATTAGGGTTCCAGCTCTACGCTCTGCATGGCGACTCAGTGATTTATATAACCCATTGGACGCCCGATGATGCATCCGCCAGAGAACTGAAGGCATCACTACATTTTGATGGCCCCTCGGCCAACTTGGACCGAGGTCGGCTGAGGTTGGCCGAGGGGCTCGACCGGGTTGGTCGAGGTTGGCCGAGGGGTTCGACCAACCCGGTCGAGCCCAACGGAATGGGATGGGAAGGTAATTAATTGTTGCCGTTGACGATTGAGGAAATTGACACCCTGCAGGTGTTTTTTACCACCTCAACACCCGCGAAGTCAAGCTTCCACCGAGTGAACGCTACATACATACGGCGATGTCCAAAAATGGCTTTCGTCTTGTTGTCACCATGCATCCCCAAATTGCGAAGTTAATTCACAATATCCTTGCGCTCGTCATTGATTTTACGTTCAAGCGAGTCGAAGGCAAAATGGATGAGTGGGAAGTTGCGGGTTTTGTTGATCGGTTCAAGAAGCGTAAGCCCCGACCAAATTTGCACATTTTCTGTCTATTCATCTTGCGTAAAGGCTATACACTTGGCAGCCTATACTGTGACACGAAAAACACAGAGGCCTTTGCCCAGCTTTTTATCGAGTTTTTCGATACCGTCCAGCACATAACAGGCCAACGCCTCAAAATTGCGCCGTTTTACCCAGACGCTAAGTGCCGAATTGTTATGCTGGACGGCGAAGTTCCTCAAGGACTGGGCCTTGGTTTCTCGCGACGTACAATAACCCCGAAATTAGTCAAATATGGACGAGTGACCCGATCAAGCTGCACGCGTACTGCCTAAAAACCTGCAGTATTCATTTCGAACGGTATTTCCTCCCTTATCTCCGTGATAATATTGCTGAATTTAATGATTCCAAGTCATATCGACGAACTTCCCCAGGATGTCCCCAAATCCGTCATTGCGCAACTCAAATCAATCATGGTGATTGAAACCCAGTCAGAAATCGACAAATGGCGCGAATCCTGCGTTGGACTTGGGCAGAAGCACGAGGCAATCAAAAGTGAGTACGCTGTGCACGGGGTCAAAGCATACAATGAACCACTGATTATATCAGATTGGTATACCCACAAGCTCGCAAACCCGTGGGTACTTCCCTCGATCAACAAATTCCTGTCAAAAATTGCGCCGGGGGACTGGGATATTACTCCAAATCACTCAAACACCGTTGAATCCGCACATGCAGCCCGCAATGTGGAGACCGGCACTCAGATGCCACTCCTCACCGCAATTCTCAAGTCAGTTTTATTCGGTCATTTTCGTCTCGTCTTACGCCATCACAGGTCACAAGAGAGCGATAATGCTAAGGCCCGAGAATTAGTACTGTTTCAGCGGGAGGGCATCATTCCGAAACGATGGAATGGCAGCGCCGAGCGCGAAAAGCTTGCGGCCGAACGCAAGAAATGGGCAGCCAATAAGGCTGCTGAGCTAGAGGACCAGCTTACCAGTTGTGACACCCTCAAGGCGGAGCGGGAGGCCGTTCTTGAGGAGATTAGGGCATCCCTCGAATGGCAGAAAATCCTGGACAGCCAAATCAAGTCGTTGCAGGAGGAGATGAAAATTGACAGGCACCGTAGTGACCACCGAGAGGAGGTCATCTCACTTCGGAAAGAGGTGGACGAGGAGAAGTCGTTGCGGCGCGAGTTGAACCTCCATCGGGGCGAAATCACCAAAGAGCTCGAAACCCTGAGGAAGAGTGGATTGGCAGTTGTTCGCATCAACGGCAGGAGACCTGAACGTCCTTCGGGTGACGGTACCCTTTCTCTTCTGCTGCAATTAACGGTATGCTAACACCGATGAACTCTGCAGATGTTGGTGCCAGTCCTGTAGAGGCAGAGATACAAGACCACAATCCCGATGTTGAATCTGATTGTGAGTCTCCGAGGACACGCCGATACTAAACTAATTGTTTCGCAGACACGTCTCCGGGTCCCGCTTATGATTCTCCGAACCATAATCATATTGAAATACTCACCAGATCTAGTCGCCGACACATCCACACTTTCTTCAAATTCCGTCACAGTCCATCCGACTGAACTATCTGCGCTCTTTCCACGTGAGTAGTTGAATCACGGTTCTTTTTGGATCTAAATTCTCTTCAGATACGGTCTCGGATTTATATTCCATCCCCGTTGGTCTTCGCGATCCTCCGAACGAGAGCGAAATGGAACCGAATGGCAGCTTCGACCCGAACCTGGCCGGTTTGGATTCACATTTCTTCGATGAATTCCTTGTGAACTTGAACTCGGATCCTTACGCCTTGATGTTCAGCAACAGCGGCAATGTTCCCATTGCTGAAGAGCAATCTGACGACTGCAACTACCTTGAGTATATCGGGCCGCCCACAGATTATGATACACACTCAGTACCATCTCAACTTGTGCTCGATAACGAATTTCTCCACCGCATGGGCTCTACTGGAGAGCACCCCATCGTGCGTCATTTCAGATACGTGTATATAAATCTGATCAAGTTTCGCAGCTCCATTCGACTGGTTTGAGGTTGTCCCAAGAGCTTCCACCCCTTCCAGCGCCTCCATCCATATCCTCACCCACTCACACAGAGTCCGAGGACCTCACGGTCAACGACATGGATCCCGAGTACGAGAGCGAAATCGCACCCCGAGATATCAATCTCAGATTGGATGAGAGCAATATCGTTCCTGGGAAACGTAGGTGCACGGTCTCGAGCCGAGCCGCTGAAGGGGAAGTCGCAAGGTCAAAGAAAAGAGGTCTTTTTGAGAGGTGAGCTAGCTAGTGAACATTTACGGGAACGGCCATTAAAAATTTGTACAGGCCGCGGAATGATTAGCCGCTTGGACTCGTACAAGCAACAAGAATTCAACTTCTCTCGAAATTAACTGTGCGAACTGTTTGGGAATTCAACTTCACGATAGGAGCACGGGATGGAATTAAATGGGCTTAACTATGGAATTCAACTTCTATTTCATCTCGTAATCTCGTTTGTAGTCTGCTGTTCAATTCTTTGCGAGCCAACCCACCTGGGAATCGATTTTATTTGAGTGTGAAATTGTGAATAAGACATTGCCTGTTGCCGAGACGTTCCCACGAAAAGTGGACCACCGCACACAGAAGACCATTAGTAATACTTATATTAAATCATCGTATATCCTCCTAATCTAACCAATAACCCACGGTGGCGAGCAGGAGAGCTGATGCGAGATTGATGCGTTGATGCGTTGATGCTATTCTCTCGCGCTGCGTTCTGTCACAGCTTGATTTGAACCGAGTCCCACCAGAGGCCGATCATTCACCGCCAGTCCCACTGATGAAGGCCTCGTCAGTGAGACTCACTCACTGACAGTGGGAGTGGCCAAGTCCCACTCCCACCCTTCTCGTATATACTCCCGTGTTTTTTGGCTTCAGATTTCGGCTGTCCTTCACTGTAGCTGTTGACACGACTTGGTGCTTGCTGGTGTCCAACTGTCGTCTCGGACACCCATCGAATACGCTCATCCGGTCATTGGGCGCGTTGGGACATCATCTACATCACACTGCAGCCACTGTGGGCACCGTGACAATGCACGACTCCTGCACCTCCGAAATGTCTCAAAATTGCCCATATCTATCCGCGTAATTTTCTTGGTTTTTTCTTCGGTATTGCTTGATCTCAAGCGGCTCTTTCAGCCCACAGCATTGGCAGCAGCAAGTAGGTCTTTAAAAGACTTCATGCAGCTTTCTATGGCCATCATACATTCCGATTCAGACCTGCGCACGCAGCCTGCGGCTATCTTCGCCCTTCCGGTTCTCTACCTCCATCTCGATCCCTCCACGATTCCGACCCCAGATGCACTAGATAACGCTGCCCGCCCGACGTGTATCAATGCGGCCTGTACAGCCCTGCAGGCGCTTAGCTACTTCACGGAGCTGCCCGTATTCCCAAATTGTGTCGATGCTTGCTGGGACTTGTGGCAGAGCGCCTGGCCCTGGATACTGTTTTTCCACACGTACTGGGAGTACATTCCAGGATATGATCCCAGGGAACAGGCCGCGGCGCCTATGCCACTGTTTTCTGGTTACCAGGCTGCGCGCACATAAGAAACCCGCTACGTATCATCTGCCCAGCCGGGCTTGCGTTCTATCTTTTCTAGGGCTTGGACCACCTTACTCCTCGATGAGGATGTCCCGGAAGATCCCAATCTTATGCCTCGATCCTCTTGCTTGCTCCCTGCCTTAGTGCGTGATATAGGAATCCCCCAAAACTTCGACGAGGTGGTTGACGGAGCAGACGGAAGTTTCGATCGGCTGGCGTCCGCCGTTATCAAACAGATATCTCTTATTGTCACCAGCACACAGACAGATACTATTGTCATCGGAGCTCTAGCAAATGTGGTAGGACTCTTGACGATCCCTGAGTCTGAATGCCAAGAGGAGTGGATCTCCGTCTTGTTGCGTCGAGGCATAATCACCCCTGTCGTAGCAGCACTTCGCGCTCTCACTTCTCGTGCGGCGGCTCGATTCCCCCAAGAGTTCACTTTCAGCACAGTAAAACAATTTTTCAGGGCATTGGCGGTCTGTTTGACGGCTCCTCCCGGGTACCCATGGCTAGCAGAGGCTCTTAGAGCAGGCCTGCTCCATTGTCTCATTTCCTTTGCGAAGCAAGAAAGCTGCTACACAGATTTTGTAACATTTTTTGTGGGCCCGGGCAGCGGTCGCGTTTTCGCTGACGTCCTTGGTGACAACATCCCTCTCGGACTCATATCGCACGCCGTTCTAACCCAAATAAAGAAGGCTCTCAACGACGTGCAGAAACTGGCGGACGATCGACGATTCCGGGAGTCGCCCGTGTTCGGTGATTGGGAGAAGCTGGTGGTCCTAGCGAAGACGCGTATTGCAGTGCTGGATAGCTGGGAGGCAGCAGGTGGACTGTCTTCTCTCGCCTGCGACAACATGTTGGTGGGTCGCCACTGCAATCACTTGTTTTTATCACACTGATTTCATACAGTGTAGTAGCATCGAACCTAAAACCAATTTCAAACGATGTGCAGGCTGTAAAAGCACTAATTACTGCTCTGTCGAATGCCAATTGACGGACTGGAAAGATGGGCACCAAGCAGTCTGCGATGAATTACGATGCGCACGACGTCGTGATAAATCCAGCTTAGGTTGGTTTAAACCTTGGTTGTTTTTACGGGAAGTTTTCTCAAACGGTTTAAACGGTTTAAGCCTGTTTAAGCAAATTTAACCGTAGTATTACAGCCAAGCAGGTACACTACTAGTACACCCCAGGTATTAGCCGATTTTGCCATTTGAGCCAGTTTAATCTGCTTAAGCCGCCGTAAGCCTGGTTTGGCAGATCCAGCCAATTAAGCCTGTTGACTGAACACGTTTAACAGTTTAAGCCAATTTAACCCTCCTTATCGGTTTGAGCGATTTAAACCAGTTAAACCAATTTAAATGTTTACAGCTGTTTGCAAAAGTAATGACACTCGCTAAAAATAGTTAAAAAGAAAGCATTTTTGAGGCGCCAGATTGCCGAGATTATTTCTCATCCAATTCTCAATGGACTTTCTCGAGAGTAGGTGTGTTCGAAAGCTGGTAAGCGGGGCTTCCATATGGTACCCTAATCACCAAGTAAATTACATCATTTGAATGTTTCAAAATTCCGCCTGTCTGCTTTGAACCAACCACGGCGACGACCGTTTCTCCATAACCAGAGCCCCGATTGGGATGAATCCGGGTGATTCTGAAAGCTGTGACTGGGGCAAAGCCCTCGGATATTTGAGATTTTACGTTATCCTGAAGGCAACCTGCTAGGAATGAATATTCAGTGCCAATCAAGAAATCCATTCTTGTGAGTGCCCATCATGTTTGTTTAGTTCCAGAGCAGTTGAATATTGGTTGCCTCGATGTAAGCTTTCATAATCACCTGGATTCATGCGAATCGGATCTCTGTTGATGGAGAAACGGCCATTGCCGCATCTGGTTCAAACCAGCCAGCCGGAATTTTGGCACATTCAAATCACATAATTTACCTGGTAAGTAGGGTACTATATGAGAGCCCCGCTTACCCGCTTTCGAACGCACCTACTCCCAACGAAATTTGATCAGAATTGAGCAGGAAATGAGCGTGTAAAGTTGGTGCATCAAAAGTGTTCTTCTTATTCTATTTTTGGATAGTGTCATTAGTTTTGCAAACAGCTGTAATCAGATTTTAAGCAAATTTTAAGCCGATCAAACCCATTAGCCACCCATGGTCGCGAAAAGTCGAAGATACTTATGCAGGAGGCTATTGGGCCGAGGGTGAAATGGGTGTGGGGCACCATGAATGCTGGGTACATCGTGTTTGAGCCAGGAAATTCAGGAGATAGTCTGCCACAGGTGGTGGCATGGCCCGGGCCGCCAAAGCATGACATAACCACTCTGAAAACAATGTAAGTCGAGGGACAGGTTTGGAGTCACTGCTTGCTGGGACAAGATATGGCTGAGGATTCTAGGTGGAGGCAATAACTTGAGGAGATGGTGGTAGACAAGCAAAGGCCATGTTGCATCTTGTTTGGTTGGCTCCTTTGTTCAACTTTTGTGCGCGCATTGTTTCACCCCAGGCAGTGAGGTGCCACACGTATGTAAGGCCTGTTAGGTAGGTTAATGTGGTAGAGCTAAACCTACCTAAGAGGGGTACGCCTCCGTGAAGGGTCGTGCTTCTTTTACTCAACGATCAAATCATTCCAAATTGGGTGGAAATCTCGTGACTGCTGTCGTTTCTTTTTCCTCCACCGAAATGCCAGCTGGCCATAAGCGCTCCGTGCGCGCTAACCAGCACGCTGCAAAGAGCGGCCCCGGTCCACACTTCAAGAGCCCTCTGAAGGGACACGACAAGCGCAAGCAACAGGTCGTCCAGGGGATAGGTCGCGAGCAGAAACTTACCGCTGCACGCGAGCAGCTCGACGCTCTCTTGCGTCGTGAGCCGGTCTCCAACGCTCTAGGCGCGGCCCCTATCGCCCCTATCGCCCCTATCGCCCCTGATGATGCAGTCTTTGGCTCAGACACGAATATGGGAGATTGGACCGACATGGAGGAACCTCCGTTTCCACCTTCGGTACCTTCGCCCCCTCCGAAACCCTCTGAAAGCGTTGCCTAGCGCCTTAACGACGCGTGGAATCGACTCCTCCCTCAACTGGAAACCCCCTGGCTGCAATATTACGAGCATACACACGGCAAGCCGCGCAATATCATTCCTGCCGTTATACAGCACGAATGTACAGCGTCCTGCGAGACCTCCACGGTTTCAAAGGTTAAATGCCTTTATCCCACTCGTGTGTAGCCCCATTCTCAATACCTCCAACATACTGACTGGTGAGTGGACACACGGCAAACAGTGATCTCCTACCCGTCGGCACCTTCGCCACAACTTTCGCCGTCTTGGAATCTCACTTCAAGTGCTGCTCAATGGTCTTTCACAAGTGTACACACATCAGATGGTCTGATTATCTGCACCTTCACCAATTTATTCGCCACCTTCGCCGGCTCGGGATTCTACTAAAAGCACCACTCAGCTACTTTTAATCGTGCTTTCCTGGGTCGCAAATGTCCCGGCTTTGGTACACGAGCGTAAACACATCAAATGCTGTGATCTTCTGCACCTTCTTCCACCTTCGCCAACTTCGTCGCTACCTTCGCTGGCTCTGGATCCTACCAAAAGCGCTGCTCGATGGCTTGGAAGTGTCTTCTCCCCTGGCTCCACACCTCCTGGCTCCGGTACATGACCATACACTTTTCAAACAGCGCACCTTCGCCATTTCGTCACCACCTTCGCGGTTTCGAGATCCTGCTGAAAACGCCGCTCAGCTTGGAATCGTCTTCTGTCCCGCCTGCCCTACGGAATCACATACTTGAAGGCACCAACAATGTTGACACCGAGTCAGAGGACGGTAAGGCTTAGGCATGGCACTCGTTTCCGTCTCAGCCATCCCTCCTCGGGCACCTTCTCCCCCATACCCATGATGCCCACAGACAAGCCCGCTTCCGCACCCTTCCCCATCGGTTGTACTGCACGCTTCTGGCTGCACCTTGTGCCAGGCTTGGTGATACCTTCGTGGCCTTCATGGCCTAACTACTTTGTTAGTTAATGCTGTAACGTCGTTCACTGAATGAATTCAGATGCTTCCATTGTTTAAAGTTGCACATCCAATGAGTTTAAGGGCCAGTTCTCAATCATAGGTCTGGTTGAGACAATTTGTAGGTCTATTCACAAGAATACATTATTCCTGCCCACGAGTCATTGAAGGCCAAGCACCCTCCGAGCGAAGCTCGGGCAAGATGCTATAAGGTGGTCAGAAGTCTGATTGAGCTTTGCGCCGGTGCTCTAGATGCCGGAAGGTCACTTGAAAAATTTCACCGTTATAACTACATGGTCAGTAGTGCACTAAATAGGATGATAAACACGCACTCGGGGCTCACGGACAAGTTTAAACAACTTTCCTTACTGGTTGAAACTTTCTGAGCACAGGAAAAATGCTTTGTGTGGCGGCACATAATAAAGATAGTAGGGACAGTCAATGTTTGAATGAGAACTTAGTGGTCTTTCGGCTTGTTTCATGAATTGGTTTTCCACCGTCGCAAAAAAATCTGAATTACAGTAAAATCAGACGCCTTCGGGCGAGATAGAAACGGAATTTCCGGCATTGAAGCACACAAATCTGTGCGCGAGTCCTGGTAAGAAAAAAAGACTGTGCTGGTTGACGGTTATAATGCTTCCTATTGGCTGCTAGATGGGGTAAGTCCGAGGCAGCGGCGTCGGCTATTTACGTGTATGTGGTCGGAGGAGGTGGCGACGGCAGTCATGGAGGCAGCAAAGGCCAGCAGCAGAAAGGGAACAGGTCATTATAAGCCTTATAAGCCTTTGTGAAGGTTGATGACAGTCGTACAGGCGGCAAAGGTCAGCAGCAGAGGTGAAGAAGGTCATCATAAACCTTCATGAAGGTCGACGGTGGTCATGGAGGCAGCGAAGGTCAGCGGCAGAGGGGACGAAGGTCATTGTAAGTAAACCTTCATGAAGGTTTGTCATAACCTGTGATGGACCAATTTTTTTCAAGGCTTTTCAGACTCCAAAATGACATTTTGTCTTTTGTTTTGGATGGGGTGGCTGTGCGAGATTTCGCGTCATCGGGCACATCAATAAATCGTCGGTCGGCTTTAATCGGTCTAAAACTTTAAACAGTCAGTCGCATCAGTGGCAGTACAGTCTTTAATACGCAAGCTCGGTATGTTAATATGTTTGCCTTCTCCAATTTTTCTAACCCCCTCTAGCAGCTTGGGAACGTCAACACCCGGCGTAACATCAATCTGATTTGATTCTCGGAACCCTCTGCGCATCTACTGAGGCTGCCGTAGGTGTTATTTCTTGGACTTATGTATCATCCACTTGTATATCAGCTGCAGCGCCTCCGAACCTGCCTGCAAACGTGGCCCAGGTCGCCAGGTCCTGGCGCACATTCCCGCCAACAATCTTGCTGCTTTTATTCAACTCATGCAACACTCGCCTCAGTGAATCATTTGATTTTGGACCCATCACGCACCGTTTCCTGCATTCACGAAGGCCTTTACTGCATCCGTGAAGGCCTTCCCACATTCATTATTTCTTGGACTATCGTATCGCGCCTTTGTATATAGCTGTCGTGTTATCCGTGTATCATACTAGGACCCTTGAATATCGGCTGGTAGGTCAGATACCGGATTCGGACAAAAATTTCAAATTGGCGGGTCGAGGTCGGATTGGAATTCGGACAAAACCTCTGGACAATGGTGGGAGCTCAGATCGAAAATTCGGACACCAGATCCACGGCTATCAAAAGTCAGATGGAAGCTCGGACAATGCTTTGCAACTTTGGCAATTATCTTACCCGGTGTCCTTTGTGATGCAAGCCATCGAACACCAAATTAAGCAATAGATTTTGTGCACTTTGAATTCACAGACAATGGAAAGAAAATATTGTAGCATTGGAAGTCGAACTCTACTACGATTTACATCTGTCTTACTGCTTTACTCTGTCACAGACTCCTCTCGATGGCAGCGACTACATTCATGCATTCCAGTGGTTACCCGCTGAATGGATTGCACCAGGGAAAATTATGAAAATATTCCTGGCCATGCTGAGGCGATTCGTCGCCATATCGTGAAGATGCTAACCAGTATCTGATCTCCCTCCTGAATCCCTGCCAATATTGTGCCTTCTCTTATATAACTTACACGATACAACAGAAAGGGAAAGCAATTGTGAATATTTTAGAGAGAAGGAAGAGGAGGCACCGGAGTAATATAAAGAGGATTTTTTGCGAATTTTTTACGCCTTCTGAAGCATTGTTTCGAAAAATTTGAGGTCAGATACAAAGTTCGGACAAAATTTCGACGAACGGCTCACTAGAGGCAGGATTCGGACAAAATTTTCGAGACGGGTCAATGTGAAAGTTCGGACAAAAGTTTTTGAACGGCCAAAATCGGTATCTGACCTACCAACCGATAATCAAGAGTCCTATCATACTCCGTTGACTTGTCAACCCGTACTTGATTTTGGACCCATCGCGCACCGTTTCCCGAATTCACGAAGGCCTTCACCGCATCCGTGAAGGCCTTCCCGCATTCATTATTTCTTGGACTATCGTATCGCACCTTTGTATATAGCTGTCGTGTTATCCGTGTATCATACTCCGTTGCCTTATTAACCCGTACTTGATTTTGGACCCATTGCGCACCGTTTCCCGCATTCGCGAAGGCCTTCCCGCATTCATTATTTCTTGGACTATCGTATCGCGCCTTTGTATATAGCTGTCGTGTTATCCGTGTATTATACTCCGTTGCCTTGTTAACCCGTACTATTGCTGTATCTTTTACTGTACATACTTCTTGCTGTATTCTACCTCCTTGTGTATTCTACCTCCTTGTGTATTCTACCTCCTTCTTGTGTATTGTATGTAGCGTACTCCTTTATATTTTAGCCTCACTAATGTAATTGACGTTGTGTTCTATGCCCTGTGTGCCAGATAAGTGCTCCCCGCGATATAAAGATAACCTCAGACGGGGACGAAGGCGATAAAGGTGAAACAAAGGTGGAGGTAGGTGTTGCCTGATTGGGAATAGTCCCTCTTGACTAATATAGGACTAATAGAACCCGAAGGCCTTCACCTTCGGGACACCTCTTAGGTAGGTTCAGCTCTACCACATTAACCTACCTAACAGGCCTTACGTATGCGTGACACGTCAGTGCCTTAGGTCCATTGTTTGATGTCACCGTGACTTTGTGACCTCACTCGTCTTTCTCTCTCTCTCATCTTCTGTGCTCCTCCCATCCAAAGAAGCTGTCATAGCAGTGCCCTCCTCTCATTCCCCAGTCCCACAGTGTTCAGTAAATATTGTTTCGTCTCCCATTTCTGTTGGCACTGTCCTCTGAGTCCTCATCCCTAGAGTCTTGTCATGCCACCACATTTTCCACCTTCAAGGCCAAAACGACTGAATGGGGTCGCACACCCTCCTCAGATCTCCTGTTCTAAAAATCTGGGATTCTTCTTGGACTAGAATTGATGTGGTGGTGTTTGCGTAAGTGGCCAATTTCTTGACACACAGTTGGGTCACTGCAAATCAACGCGAACACCCCGAGTACGTTCCATTCCACCTTAATCATGCCATCCTTTGTGACCGACTCAACAGGATCTGCTCGACAAACAATTGATTCACAACGCGTCGGTTTAATGGGCTGAAACGGGTGAATTCGTTGAATTTGTTAATCGGCGGCTTAAACAGCTTGAACTGGTTGCAACGGCTCAATTGGTTAAATCGGCTTAATTGGATTAATGCCTGGGTATGCCCCTACTGTACCTACTTTGCTGTAATACTACGGTTGAATTGGCTTGAAAAGGCTTAAACCGTTTAAACCGTTTAAGAAAACTTCCCGCAAAAACACCCAAGGTTTAAACTTTCCTAAGCTGGTGACAGCATCGTGAGTATCGATCCAACGTCATCTCCTAGTCGCCGTTCTAATGCAAAATAACCAGAGTATCCGGAAATCGCCTCCACACGCGAACGGGCATTCACGCGTGCACTCATGGATCACGAATACCAACAACTGGTGTATGATATATCGAGACATCAAGTTCTATTCATGCGCGACTGCCCGGGCCAAGATCATATCGTGGTATTGGACTACACCAAGCCCGGCGGCGTCCAATTCCTAGTTGATTCCAAGGACGCGATTGTTCCACATGCACATCTGGACGTCGAGCTGCCTGTGCAGTGGGATCGGCTGACGCGGAGTGGCGGGCGCATGGAAATGCATTTCATGTATCTTCTGGAGGGCCTTCAGTTCAAACCGCGTGTGTTCCCTTTGCGTGCAGATAGCACCGAATTTTATGAAGGACTCCTCACGATCGCAAAATCTTGCCCGTCTGAGCCGGGCACTCCAGCGGAGAAGCGGCATGACAGAGACAGCATCCGCGCGTTGGTGGCGAAGACACGGGGTCGCTTGACAGAGATTCATTAGCTTGGACGATAAATACACCAGCCGGGCTGTGACTTATATGTTGAACGCTCCGTAATTCGCGCGCGCGGACTAACTGAATTCGAAGTATATTGTATAACGACTGGATGTCTCGCAGTCTTAGTTGCTAGAAACGTTAACCATCCAGCCAGAGGACGATTTCCACTACTCGTCGTTGGATCAGCGCTCTTGGGGGAGTTCATGCCCGTACTTACTCAGATGCGACTTCAAGTTGCAGTGAAAGACGCAGTAATCGGTAGGCAGCAGTGAGGAACAGAGGTAATATTAATGTTCATTTGCGAGGAGTGGTGTACGCACAAGTTATAAGTACATACACATGGAGCTCACAACAAACATGGAGCGCATACGTTATGGGTATCATGGGTCTGCTGTGCAAAGGTGACAGAGAGGGATTGAAGGGATGAGCACGCGGCGAAGTATGGAGGACAAAAAACTAGCGACCGAAACTTTAATGAAGGACCGATCATTCCGCCGCTGTTCGCCTTGCGGTTCAGATTTGGACTGCTATCGCAGTTTTCGGGATTCGCTGACGTACCAATATCAGTCTAAGCCTTATTCAAAGCCAACGAACTCCCGACCAGAAAAGCCTGTTAGGATTTGTCCGTCTTGGAACAAAAGCCAAAAAGGAGAACCAGGAAAAGACATGGGCATTTGGGCACAGTCCAGGTTTCGTCTAGATTTCATGCTCCCCACTAACGCCTGGAAAAGATTCCTCTTACCGGATAGCGATGCGTCCATCTGTGGGGGCCCACAATTATGTACCGACGTTCTCAGGGACTCGGACGAACATAACATCCCAGCATGGAGAACTTGAATATCCTGCTGGGAACCTCAAGGGCGCGGATCGGAGATCTCCGTCGAGAGTGTAAGGCTCAGGTGAAGCGGTTTTCGGGCGCAAGTACAGTCGCAGATGTAACGCTGCGGCGGACACAAAGGGCATTTATGTAAATATCATGCGTGGTTCGGTACAGAATCCATCATTCTGCGCGAGAGAGAGATAGTGACGTTTATTGGACGAAGCCGTCATTTCTTTATAGCGAGTCGGTATCCTATTGGGCCAGTCAGACTCACAGGAGGAGCGAATGAACTTGTGTTGGTGAGCCAAAAGCCGGATGTTTTATACATTCCACTTGAGCTAAATATCAAGATCCAGGATCCATTTTAATAATAAGAAAACCAGACCCGAGAAGTCCTCTCTTGTGTAGCTCGAGCATTGCCCAGATGACGGTCGAAGGTAAGAATCAGGGTGGCTGTGCCTCGGCGATCAAAATGCTCTTACCGTCTCAAAGGTCCTGTTTCGTGGCGTGAACTAGACAGGCTCTCGTCGGACGCGCAATGGAGCGTACACTTCTCTATCGACCTCTTCTGTCCAGACTCTCGGTCCGCCCGTCGAAGACGAGCCTCGATGTGGACTGGACCAATGCAGAGAGTAGAGTCGAGGTATTGAAGTCCTTTCTTTACTTTGAAACGAGCTGTTTTATTCAGTTTTCGACGCCCCGACCAAGGTCACTTGAATCCTCTCTTCTCTGGGCTGGGCTAACGTTCGTCTTCCCTCCAGTGCTGACTCCACCCATGGCCACTTTACACGTCTACCTTGCGGGTAGAATCCCTATTGTCCACCAGCTGCCTCCGTACCCGCGCGCACTACATGTACCTCCCCGTCCCGGACTCGCCCGCCCTCCGCACTGGCGATGATCCTGAGCGCGAGCCTGAGCTATACCGACGAATTGATTCGAGGGCCACGTCACAGCATCAGCCCCGCCAGCGACGTCCGCTTCGTCCTTCATGTCCGTCAACGTGATGACAAGCGACGCACGACACTGGGACGCGATGCCGCTGGTACAAGATCGTCAGTACACGCCCAGTCGGAGCGATGCTACACCTTAATTGGCTTCGACCGCTGGTATCCGTGCGTATGCTCCGCCTCTGCCTCGTAAGACCACCGCAAGATGTGGCAATCGCACGACCCGCACCATCCGCAAGCAGCGCCTCCGCCGCCCCAGCTACATCCCCGCTCCTCCGCGAGAGGCTTCGAGGAGCCATCGATGCACGCGCTGCCGCACGACTCCGTCACCACCTGTGTCGTGCTCCCCCCTAGTGGCGCTCTCGCCGCCCGCCGTCCGTGTCTTTGGTCATCGCCACCCGCGCCGCCGTCTCCGACCCCACACGCATGACACTCAGACCTAGAAACCATCTCATTCGCACTCAAACACCACCTTCGCCGCTCTCACTATCGCAGCGCCATGGTTCTGTGCTCTCCCCGCACCTGCGCCCCCGTCCTCACCACCCGCCGTCCGTGTCGTTGGTCGCGTTGTCGTCGTCGCACTCCCCGACCCACTCGCACTCAGACACCACCTCCGCCATTCTCGCTGTCGCGGTGCCACGGTTCTGTGCTCCCTCTGCGGGTGGCGCCTCTCTCCTCAGTTGCGCCTCCGTCCTGCGCCCCCGTCCGTGTCCATGGTCGTCACCACCCGCGTTGTTGTCGCAGACCCCGACCCCACACTGGCATTGGCATTCGCACTCAGACCTAGACACTACCTCCGCCGTTCTCACCTTCGCATCGCCGCGCCCAGTAGTTCCCTGTCGCGCGATGCTAAGCGGTGGCTTGCGATCCCTCTCCCTCTCCCTCTCCCTCGTCCTGCGGCTGGGCGGACGGCCTGCGCGATCCTATCCTGGGGTCTCTCTTCCATCCTCTACTGGTCGTCTATCCCTCATTACTGGGCTCACGGATTGCGCTCGCCTGCGCCCGTACTGCCCCGGAAACGATGCGCCTCTGCCTTCGCCTTCACCTAGGATGTCACGAAGCCCGCGTGAATCCCCAGCTTCAGGGCCCCGCTCGCTCGCTGCTAGTCGAAAGGGCACCCTGCACCACCCGTCCCGTTTTCGTCTCCGCCCGCCATCGGCTTCTCCCCCCCGCGCGCTCGCACCTTCGCACCGCTTCGCGGCATTAAGGAGTCCGCGTTCTCGCTGCCCGCGTACACATCATACCCATCGTCTCCGTCGTCGTCTTCGCCGGTGCCGCGCTGCCTGGGCGGCTCGTCTGCGGGTGCCAAGGTGGAATCCAAATTCGCTCGCCTTCCTCTCCGCGCGCTCGTACCCTTGCACCCCGCACCGCTTCGCGTCATTGGGGGTCCGCGTTCTCGTTGCCCGCGTACCGATCATCGCCATCGTCTTCGCTGGTGGAGACGGCGCGGCCCGTCGCTGCGGGTACGACGATCCGCCCGTCTTCCCCTCTCCGTGTGCGAAGCGAGATGCGTCATTGAGGAGTCTGCAGCCTCGCTGCCCGCGTATGGATCGTGGACTGTGTGGAGGTGGAGGCGCGCGCTGCGGGAGGAGACGGCACTGCGGGTGCGACGATTCGCTCATCTCCCCTCGCCGTGCGCCTCGCTGCCCGCGTACCGATCATGGGTGGGGGTGGAGATGTGGAGATGCGCGCTGCGAGAGGAGATGGCGCACGCGGCTCGTCTGCTGCGGGTGCGAGGATGGGTCCCGATTCGCTTGTCTTCCCCTCTCCGCGCGCCTCGCTTCGCATCATTAAGGAGTCCGCGTCCTCGCTGCCCGCATACCGGTTGTGGGGATATGGTGGAGGTGGGGCCAGCCGCGCCGCGTATAGTCTGCATCTGCGTACACGGTTGCCGTCGGAGGAACAGGGGAGAGGGGAGATACGAAGATGAGAGATATGGTGGCGGCTCGCCAAACGAGTATCCGCCATCGAGGGGATTCGATCGTAGTGCGGACGGATTCAGGGCTGGGGCGTGCGAGGTCGTGAGGTTTGGACGGAGAGAGGACGGTTTGTCTGAAGCGGGAGCGGGAGTCATGGATTCAGAGCGCGCAGCGTATGCGGACGACTCGCGATCGGACCTCTGTGACTGTTCTATCCGATACCTACACTGCTAGTCACTCATACATCCTTTACCCTATTCATGTATACAGCGGATGTCTTATTCCATGTATGGCGTCGTGGGTTTCTATCCCGTCTCCGGCGACTCTCTGCCGCTGCATAGGCGCCCGCACTCCCTTTGTCCTCGATACCACGATCCAGTCTCTTCGCTCGCTCTCCTCTCTTTCGTCGGTCTCTACTACCTCGCCCAATGGTACGCTGCCTCCGACCCTTCCACTTCCCATCCTAGCCAAACCATTCGACGCCTCCCACCTCGGGTTTTTACTGGGTGTCGGTGAGTGATCCGGCCTGCGCCATGAAGTGGCGGTCGCAAGTAATAAGTAATGGGCATTTTTCTTATCTTGTCCCCGTACTTCGTCCACTAATGAAGTTTATAGTAGAAGCTGAGGAATTTTCGCCCGCTCACATCAAAGCATATCGGAAATTCGTTAGTTCCGTTCCTTGACAGACATAATTTCCAAAGGATTCATTGGATTGTACTAGACGAGCTTAGCGATCCCCAGTTTTTTTTTTTTTTTTGTGGAAACTGCATAGAACAAATCACCACATATGCCTGATTGAACTGAACTTTTTTGAATAATCATCTGTCATGGTTAATTAGGGAGGAACAGCCCTTTCTGATTGAGTTTGTTCTGCCACTCCCTCCACTCATAGTCGGGATCATTTCCTCTCCAATGCCATTGCCTGTCGTCGCAGGCAGCCATGAGATGATTCTGCCAAATTTCGATCATATCTTGCGGAGGGTTTGGAAAGGCCTGAACAGAGGTACATATGAGTCTAGAGTGGTTTGAACCTTGGATACGAACCTTGAGCCATTGTAGAACCTCATGATAGTCTTGCGGCGCGCAAGTGTCTGGCACCTCGTATTTGTTGCTCTCGAAAGGGACAAAATCGCGAATATCTTGAAGAAGTTCCAGTGAACATGAGGAAGCCCTCACATACCGGCCCCAGTGGTGGGAATATGGCCTAATATGATGTCAGGCTTCTAACCTTGATTTGTGTAAATACCTCGCACCAGAGTCTGGATGGTTGCTGCCCGGTCCTGATGTCGTTCAATAATCGAATGCTTCCACGGGCCAGCTCCAATGATATAGCTCTACTAGAGGCATCTGATAAGAGGTGTCGTGCCATGCATCTGAGAAGCGCAACTATTTTTTTTTCATGGGCACCAGTGAAGGGCCGTAGGGCGCATATGGCGGCCCTCAGTTCATCCCACGAAACGTCCAGGAGAATGTGAAAATCCACCCAATCCCAATTGGGTGTCAGGATATATGCCTGCACGATACGGCAAAGCAGCGGACATTGATACAACTGCTCCCATTCTGGGATAGACAGGACTGGGAAGCTATCCTCGGGATCTCCAAGAGAACAGCCCGAGTCAATGTCATCCTCAGGAAAGCCAAGGGAGATCTCGAAAAGGGATCGTTTGACAATGTGCATGAATTGATAGTCTTCGAACATATTGACCAAATCTGCTGGTGGATTCCCGATTTTCTAAGTGCCCGTGAGCATCGACAGTCAGGAAGCCATAAAACTAACCTTTAACAATTTGAGTGTCACTTCCACCATCATGTTTATGAAAGTAAATGGTGTTGCCAAAAAGACGATGGGGTTCATCCGTCTAATCAGGGGCACAAATTCGGCTAAAGGTGGAAAATCACTGATGTTGAGCATGACCAAGCTACTGTTGATCGAAACGTTGGGTCAATAATAAGCTTGTGAAACCATTTGAATGTAAACTTACAAGCCAATAGGGTCAGCCCGGTTGATCGAAGGACAGTCGCACTGATAAGTAAGTGCTTTAAAAACTGAATGGGCGAGATCCACACTGAGTTGTTCTGCGCCAATGTAAAACTTGCCTGCACGTTTGGCATCCTGCAGGAAGTCTTGAAACGAAGCGTGATGTCCAGTGATACAGCATTCATCCGAGACATCCAGAACAGAATGCAGGTTCCGCAACGTCAGTTGAACGTCACCTGCTTTTAGCTCAAGAAGCTTTTCAACCGTCGTTGAACGGAATCGGAACTTGGAGAAAGTGATCGCCTTTAGGATTGAAAGAAGTGGCAAATGGGCGGGAACTCTTGAGAGAATTTGTGTATATAATTGGTCAAGGCCACTGAGCGGTGACTCCAATGATAAGGTTTCCTGGAGGTGCTCAAGTCGCTCCGTCGGGCGGAAGTTGTTATCATCAACAAATTTGATGACAGTGCTTGCATAGATGAAGTAGCCTGACGACTTGTTGACAAATTGGTCGAAGATTTCCTGTGAAGGCCACGGCATCGCAACAGTAGCCATGGTCTCATGGTCTCGGTGAATCCGCGCAAATTCATGGCGTAGATATTTCTTGATATCCTCGAATGACTGCTCCACATTGAATGGGTGATAGCGTCCCTCGTAAAGCGAGTCCTTGAAAATCTTGCGAAGATCTGGCTCCGGTCGGCTGGCAATGAGAAATTTGAGAGGAAGATGCTTGCGCATGGACTGCGCGATCAAGCGTAAAATTTCCTGCTGTACCAGGTGGCCTTCGCATTCGTCTAGGCCATCGATAAGGATGACTGGAAGCTGAATGTTGCTTTCTGAGAGGCATGGGGCCACAATAAGCGACTGCATTTGTACCGCCATCGACCTCCCGACTAAAGATGGATCATCCTCTATGATCTGCGAAATGCGAGATTTCAACTGTGGAACACATAGAGCAAGCTGATATGCAATCGTGGCGAATAGCTTTTGTGCATTTCCACGAGTCGCATGGCCCCGCTTGAAGAAGAAACTTCCTCCCAATTGCTTATCGTTTGCGAGTCGCTCAGCGAAGGTGCGCATGATGGCAGATTTACCGGCTCCTGCTGGTCCATGCAGCCAGAGAATGGGAAGACCCTTTGTCGTCTTCTCTGTATATGATGGCCACACCCATTCCTTCTCTGACCATTCTGACTTTATTGCCCAATTCCATAATTTGTCGAGCATCTTGCTGCGCGTCTCAGGGTGGCATCGTGGCTGCTGGTAGCTGTCTGCTGGGTCATGCATAGCTTCCAGAGCTACGATGCGATGTAGGATATGGATGCCTGGAATTGTTATCAGTACAGTGGGAGTTAATTCTGAATACAGAACGTGCCTGTCTCCCCGCTGCGGTACACATTATTCAGATTTCCTCCGAAGAATGTGCCCCCGTCGATCGTCGTTGTCGGCTCGTTTGCAGTCGAGCGTTGCCATGTGTGAGAATTCGAGGCGCCACTGCGGCGATATTGAATTGCCAGATTGTCATGAGGGGGATAATGAGCGGGGGAATCATTTGGTGGGAATGAATTCGACGGGGTGGGATCTGCGATCCGAAGTCACGAGAAGGGGAAGTGGAAGTACGATATGGGTTCCTAGATGGAGATACACGTGGATAATCTAGTGCGGGGGCACTCGCAAGAGATATACCCCGAGGGGCCGAAGATGAGAAACCGTGCTTGTCTTCTGCCTCCAAGTCGCGCTGGGAGTTGATTTGAGATCGAAAGGATGGCAGCACATCTGCAGCGCGGCTTACTGAGTCTGCTGAAATGAAGATGAATAAAATTGACGCTCACCATATGGCCTAGACCTATTTTCTGTGTGACGACTGCTTCTCACAACTCCAGGCAGTACACGGCCACCATTAACATCGTCTGGATCCCAACCGATGCTCTGTCGCGACGTCTCTGGGCTCCCTAGAGCATGCTGAGCCGCTTGCGCTCGGTACTCCTGGATCGCAAATTGCTGGTGGTTGTTCTGTATGTGAATGTCGCCTGCGGCATCGTAGAATGCCCCGCCAGTGATAACTACGTTGGAGGTGTTGTCGAAGAGGGGCATGGAGGTCAGGATGCAGGAAGCAAAGCTGTGGACACTAGAAGAGCATGCGCGTTAGCCGCACTCAAGCCACGTTGCTTACAGCAAGAGCACAGCAAGCCTACAGTAGTATGATGTGGCGTGTCGAAGTTGCGTAATATTCAACAGCAACAAGGGATTGGCCGGCCGCTTCGCGGCCTCCCATCCCCTCACGTGCATTTAAATAGTCCCAGAGGGCAGATTGGGAACAACATATCATTTGGTCGAACTGAACTGAGTTGAGTTCAATATACACTTTGGCACTGACAGTGAAGGAGCGAGCTTGAGATGCATTATAGGACCACAACCCAAGTTGATTGCCCTTCATCCCAGCTCTATTTTAAATTCATCTTTTGAGCTTACCATTCTCATTAGAAGACAATCTGCCTCTGGACTCTATATCTCCATCTTTTCACTCTCGAAAATTAACCCTCCGAGCCGAAGGGTTCTAAAGCACAGAATAAAAGACTCTTCTGAAAATTGTGCCCAATAGCACCCGAGAAATCTATGCCGTTGAATTTGCAATCGGAACCATGCTGGTTTCTTGCTTCAACTGCAGCTCCACTCTTCTCACATCAGAGTTACTTTCCATGTGCTACTACTACATGTGCTGATAGCGAGATACATGCATAGCTCCTATTTTGCATTTAGTTATGTAGTTGGTATATTTTAACAGATCGAACTTTCTATGCACCGAAGACTTCAACTGACTTCTCAAGCCTGAGATGTTGATTAATTTTTGGCATCAACTTAAGCATACACCTGCCTGATATTCCCTGCAGCCACCTTCATTTCTATCCAGTGGGAGCGATCTGTCAAAGTCAGCGTCAGGGCAGTGTCAAAGTTTATTAGCAACTTGACGGCAGGTGCGAAGAATGCCGAATAATGACGCTGTTGGCTAGTGGGAAATACAATAGTCGGTCAAGTACGGAGCTGCCGGGGGTATGGCATTAGCGGAGACTCGACGGAGTTTGCCTTGCTGTGGCCGGGAAACTTTTAAGTTTTAGCAGTGAGAAAGCGAAGTTTGGCATTGTGTACATTTTTATAGGCGCGCACGCACTTAAATTTGATCATGGGGCCAATAGCCCCGAGGAAGCGCCGTTTATTGAGCGCTTCCAAAGCTCTGGACGGAGCGCTTCCAAAGCGTCGGGCCTGATCTCCCAAAAGCGGAGTTTAAAGGCTTCGGACGGACACACGCGATTTTATAAAGAGAGAGATACAGCTCAATTCGACACGCATCACGGAAGTACTTGTTGGCCGTGGTACTGCGTAACGGGTCACGGAGGGGGCTGTCGAATTAAACCTCAATGGCAATGAGGTTGTTTCCAGAGGCGGCCGTAACGGTTCAACTCAGCTTCGACCGTTGAAAAATAACTTCCCAAATCTGCTCACACGTGGAATCGCATTTGTGGATTGCAAGGTTTCGCAACTATAGCGTAACGGATTTTTGGAATAATATTTAAATCTGCTCAGTGGTGAGTATATCCGAGTCTGAGATACGAGTTAGAAAATGGACGGAGGACATCCACTTAGACTCATATTCGAAATACCAAGGGCCGGAGGACGTAGGATACCTAGTGAAAAGCCAAATATTAATGAGTCAAGGTATGATAGTATCCAGAGGTGAATACGGAAAGAAACTGGCAGGGAAAGAAACTGGCGGTATCCACTCCGCCATCAAATAAGGGTACATGTATCCAACCACAAATGCGAAGGGAACTCGCGGTTATATCATATCACACTGAGCTTCTCACCGCAGTTTTCGAATCCATTACAAGTGCAACGAGTGAGATATTTGACTCTCTTGCAGCAAATGCAGTGGCAGTGACTCGGACAAACGGGGACGAAAATAAGGAGAGCAGGCCCAAACGAACCTGAATCAATTATCCCAGAACGGCATCGGATAGCGTGAGCGATGTGGGGTCGAGCGTTTTTGTTTTTGTTATTTTTTTGTTTGGCAAAGCCCAGGAGAATCCCGACGAGGAGAACTTGAATATCTTGCTGGAATCCGGTGATCTCCCTCGAGAGTGTAAAGCCCAGGTGAAGCGGTTTCTGGGCTGGGCGTAGGTACAGTTGCGGACAAAAAGGGCAATTATGATGCGTGGTTCGCCGGTAGAAAATTCATTGTTCTCCAAGTTCAGGGAGGGAGAAATGGCCACATTTATCGGACTTTATAGCAAGTCGGGATTTTATAGGGCCAGGAGGAGCAAATGTGCCTCCGAGTCGGTGAAGCAAAAGTTAAAACAGAAAGCGCCTGTATTGCTGAAGGGTTTTATATACTCCACTTGGGTCAAATATGAAGAACCAGGAGGTAGTGCGCGAGTAGCAGAAAACCAGACCCGAGGAGTCTTCCGTTATGTAGCTCGAGAATTGCCTAGATGACGGTAGAAGGCAAGAACGGTGTGGCTATGCATCGGCGATCAAAAATGCTCTTGCTCCTGGTTACTACGACCGGTCTTTGTTTCTCGGCGTCGAATACTAAGGGCTCTCGTCTGACGCGTAATGGAACATATACATTCAGCTACAGACTGCCTCTGACCCAGACTCTCAGTCCGCGCGTTGAAGACGCGGCTCGATGGGGTAGAACAATGCGAAGAGTAGAGTAGAGGTATTGAAGTCTTTTCTTTACCTTGAGATGGCCTTTAATCCTGTTGTGCAGCGTCGACCACGATATATTTTTCCAGCGAAATCGAGTCTGCCCCCCCAACGATGCACTCCGAGTCCAGCTTTCGATGCCCTGCGCCAGGTTGCTTGAATCTCAAATCACCAGCATCAGGCCATCGGCGTCGCCGAGTGCGCCATATGAAGGCAGAAGAGGTCCGTAAATGTTGCTGCTCTCTCTTCTCTGGGCTAGGCTAATGTATCTCCCCTCCAGCGCCCCATGGTCGCTTTACACGCCTACCTTGCTGTCAGAAACCCTTTTCTCCATCCCATACCCCGCGCGCAGTCCCTGTCCGGGACTCGCCCCTATGCGCACCGGATCTCGAGCGCGAGCGCGAGCTACATCGACGACTCGATTCGAGTGCACGGCTACGTCACAGCATCATCGGCTCCGCCATCAACGTGCGCTTCGTCCTCCATGCCCGTGGCCGTGATGACAAGCGACGCACGACACTGGGTCGGCCAGCTGCGATGCCACTGGTACGAGATCGTCAGCTGCGAACGCGACGCTGGGGCGGGCGGCCAGGCGGAGCCATGCTGTGCTAGCAAGATCCTGCAGCGCGTCATGAGCTGTATTGGCTTCGACCGCCGATGGCCGTGCGGGTGAGGGAGATCCGAGATCCGGGAGAAGCAGCCAGGGTGACGATTCAGATGTGCAATCGCCCCGATTCTGCCGCACGATCCATCCTTGTCCTTCATCTCTCCTTCCACGCTCCTCTGCCTCGTCCCACCCCCAGATGTGACCACCTGCACGACCCGTACCCCACCGCATCTTCCCGCAAGCAGCGCCTCTTCCGCCCCTCACTCCTCCGCCCAAGAGGCGTCGTTCTTCAAGTTCCAGGAGCCATCTATGCACGACTCGGATGCGACGTCTCCATCTGCATCGTGCTCCCCGCAACTCTCGCCTGCGCCCCGTGCTCGCCACCCACCCTCCGTGTCCTTGGTCATCACCACTCGCGTCGTCCCGACCCCACACACGTGGCATTGGCACTCGCGTGCAGACACCCCCCCGATCTCACCATCGCTGTCCGCGCCCAGTACTTTCCTGTCACGCGATGCTCGCACAGGATGCGGGGTGGCCCATTGCGATCCCCCTCCCTCTCCTTAGTCCCTTCGTCCTGCGGCTGAGCGGACGGCGTGTGCGATCCCTCTTCCTCTTTCTATCCTCTACAGGCCATCTATCTCTCATTACGGGCGCACGACGTGCGGAATATCCTCAAACTCAGATTCGCCGTGGTCACTACGTGCGTATCGCCTGCGCTCGCGTATGCCGCTCAGGAGACGACGCGCCTCCGCCTTCGCCTTCACCGGGATGCGATACGATGTCACAAGGCCCGAGGGGATCCTAAGCTTGAAGGCCCCGCTCGCTTGCGCGTACCGTTTTCGTCCCCCCCCTCCGCACGCTCGCACCATCGCACCTCGCTTCGCGTCATCGAGGAGTCTGCGGCCACTCTCCTCGCTGCCCGCGTATCGCCCGTCCCTTTTTCGTCTCCACCCGCCATTGTCTTCGCCGGTGGCGCGCGTCGCTGCGGGTGTGACGATTGCCCATCTCCCCCCCCCCCCCCCCCCCCCCCCCCCCCTCCGCGCGCCTCGCTGCGCCATCGAGTAGTCCGCGTCCGCCCTCCTCGCTGCCCGGCTACCGATCCTGGACTGTGTGGATGTGGACGTGCGAGCTGCGGGTGCGATGGCGGATCCCAATTCGCTCGTACCCTCGCACCTCGCTTCGCGCGACTATGGAGTCTGCGGCTTCGCGCACCCTCGCACCGCTTCGCGTGATGGGAGAGTCCGCGTCCACCCGCCTCGCTGCCCCCGTACCTACCATCGCCATCGTCTTCACCAGTGGAGATGGCGCGGATGGCTCGTCGAGGCGCGGCCGATGATGGATCCCGATTCGCTCTCCGCGTGCGTCATCGAGGAGTCCGCGGGTCCACCCCCGCTGCCCGCCTACCGATCGTAGACTGTGTGGATGGGAGGCAGTGTGGGTGGGGAGGTGCGGGTGCGACGGTGGATCCTGATTCGCTCTCCGCGCGTACCTCGCTTCGCATCATGGAGGGGTCCGCGTCCACCCTCGGGCCTCGCTGCCCGCGTACCGATCATGTATGGGGATGTGGAGGTGCGCGATGCGAGAGGAGGCGCGTCCGTGGGTCCCGATTCGCTGTCCACGCATCTCGCACCGCTTCGCGTCATGGAGGAGTCTGCGTTCTCGCTGCCCGTATATCGATCGTGGATGGGGACGTGTGGACGTTCGGCGCCTGCGTACGGTCGGAGGAACAGTGGAGGTGGGAGGATAGGAGGATACGAGGATAGGAGATGCGGTGGGATGACGACTCGCCGAATGTGTACGACGGCGGGAACATCGATCCTAGTGAGTCTCGCAATGGGCGGGAACGCGAGAGGTGCTGAGTTCGGGACGGAGAGACGGCGGTTTATCTGGATCCAATGTGCGCTGCTCGTCCTCACCAGCCTCGACTCGGACCTCCTATCCTCCATCGCGTTTTGAAAGCATCATATTCGCTGTTCGTGACTGCCATGTATCCGATACTTCTACCGCCGATCACTCATACGTCCTTTACACTGTACATGTAGCTCCATCACATATACTGCGTGTGAGAGTACTGGTCTTTGTGGGATGTGTATTAGTCTCGATGCAAAATTTCGGTGGGAACACCATGTGTTTAAGCACCCTCAGCGGGTACTGAGGTAGGTGTGATTAATTCTGTCATAAGCCTTCTGCTGATCAAAGAGCAACTATAGAATGGTGATTGTGTGGAGCGGAGGGCTCGACGGGTACGGCATGCATCGGATATCAGAGCTTGATGTGCCATCCTTTCACACCGTGCCCCTACTTAGTGGCCCGCCAGCACCGGGAATGTCCGCACAGTACGTTCATCGCCATGGGCTTGCCACTCCCATTCGTCGCTTGCCCGTCGAAATCATAGCGGAGATATTTGGATTAAGCATGGCGGTCTCCGAACAGGATTATATCGGGCATCGGACATATCCTGCCATAGCGCTCAATCGACTCGCTCACCTTTCCCTCCTTAAAGTATCCCAAGTCTGCGCACGATGGCACAGTATCGCTATGGGCACCCCCTCCTTGTGGACCAAAATCCATCTGGACACGGCGCTTTGGCGCTCACCGATCACCACGAGCAAAGCCATGGGATTGCTCCAATCCACCCTCGCACGCGGCGGCCATTGTCCGCTAACTGTGCTCGTCACGAATGCTGCCGACTGGCCGTCTCACGGCCCCGCACTAAAACTGCTTGCGCGGCATTCTACACGATGGCGGGCGGCGACATTCAGATGTCGTTATTCAGATCTTCGCCATCTATCCAGTATCAAAGGAAACTTGCCCATCCTGGAGACTCTTGTGATCGTTCCGAGCAACATGGGATCGAAACGGTGACCATCTTTGAGGTTGCGCCGCGGTTGAGGGATTTGGCCATCACCGGGGCCCTGGGGCCGCACGTTTCTACACCACCTCTCGCACAAGTGTCCAAGGTCAGATGCCTCGACCTTGCGTCGACAGATATCGCCGCAGCGGTCTCCACGATGTCGCATTTGTCGGGAGCAAACAATTTCTCGCTGCAATTTTACCTCGACGACGGGACGTCGAACGAACCCCATAATCTCGATCTTGCCATCCGACACACATCGTCCAATGTCGGCCACCTCGCGATTGAGCTGTTGGGTGAATTCTTCCGGAACCAATGCAAACAGGCGTTGGGCTCCATCTTCGCAGGCCTCACATTGCCGCGCCTCGAAGGACTGACATTCGACTCGGAGAAATACCCTCGTTTCCCACTAGTGTGGCCACAAGCTCAATTTCTCGCTCTCTGCCAGCGTTCCGCCTTTCACGCCCACCTCCAATCGCTATGCTTGTACCATGTGCATATAACGGAGGGGCAGCTTCTCTACTGCCTGCCCTTCCTGCCCGCATTGACGACCCTCGCAATTGCCGACCACGAGCGCATCCGCGGGCGTGGAGCAATTTGGAGCTCATCACCGACACCCTTCTCGTCGCGCTCACCAAGACCTCCAATGCACGATGCCTCATTCCACGGCTGGACACGTTAAGTCTTCGCTCCCGGCTCCAATTCGACGACAGTGTCTATTTGGATCTCGTCCTTTCGCGGCTGCAACCCGAACGCAAGTTCACGAGTGTGCTGGGGATTTTGCCACATTGGACCGAGGGACGTGAGATTGACAATGCGGTTGTCGCAAGGCTGCGTGAAATGGTGGTTCAGGGAGATCTGATACTGAGCCTCCCTGGCTCACAATGAAGTGTCCAATGCAAAGGCTTGTTGTACGTCCGGCGCTGTTCTCGTTATCTATTTTGCCTAATACTTGTTGGCATTGAGTGCTTTCGAGTTCGAGTGCCGCCAAGGGCAACGTCTGTCTAATAATGTTTATTGTTGGGGTGGAGACAGAATGGGTTAGTGTCGCAGCATGTCATACTTTCCGTTAAATGCTTTCATGTTTTAGGGTGTGTGCCGGTTTTCCGGATGTGGCTCAGGCTCTATACGCATACTTGTAATGTCTGTGTATGGTGGCCTTGGGTTCAACCGGCACCGATTTGTGACACAAGTCAGGCTGGAATCCTTTATTCGCAGATGCCTTCCCGCGTCAAGAATCCTCTCTGTAATAGTCTTTCCCGACACCTCGGTATTTGCTCAGAATAAAGGCCGACAGATCCAGCGAATTTGCGCCAGTCATTCATTGATACGCGGATAAATGGATGTACCTTGACTCCCTCTGGGAACCGGTGGGTACCTTACGTAATGGCGGGCCTGGGTACCCCGCACCCCTTTCGGTCGTATGTGCCTGATTAGGAAATGCCGAACACCAAGAATGAAGGTTTTGACACTGCGATCGTTGAAATGTCGATTGTGAGTTTGCCTTTCGCTCGATCGTGCCCTCTTGGCGCCTTTCGCCTGATGTCACGCTGGCAAACTGTCGATTGAGGATCGGCAAAATCTGCTAATGCTCGATCGGCAAATCTTCGATCCGCTTGGTGTGAGACAATGTTAAGGAGCTCCTCACTCGCTGCCTCTTCGTCTTTCCCCCCGCTTGCACCCCCCATTGGCATAAGATGGCTGAGAGGCCCTATGATAAGTCTGACTTGTAAGTTGCTGCCGTCTACTTGATAGGTTAATTAGCCAGTGAACAACCCAACAGTGTTGGCTTAAAACGGCGCAAGCCGTACATCGTTATGATTGAACGACAGCTCGAGAAATTCCCTAAGGGTTTGAACCTCAGCAAGATTAATATCCCGGACACGCAGAAGCTTCTTCTAGACCCCGAGATTGGATTTACCACGAATCTGCCTGGGGAACATACTCCCGGTATTTTACAAATACCTCGTCCGCATCTATCAGAGCCTCCCAATCCGAAGTATGCTGGGGTACAGCAGACTAGCCCTACTCCCGGTAATTTAGAAGTGACGTTCGTGTAATTTACTCATCCACTTCAATTAGAGTCGCACAATAAAAGTCCCACTGGGAATGCGAGCTTCCCAAAAGGTTTTCCGTTCCAGCTTCACACACACACCTTCGCTGACATGACATTGTAGGGCTAGAAGATACAATGTCGAAAATTCAGCCCGATGTTCGGAATGTTCAGCTCCGAATTCGGGACCGGCGTTCCGGAACCAGCGAATTCAACATCATTCAACGTGTCAATATTAACGTCGTTGACAATGTAGATTGCGGCGATAATGAATGGTGAGCCAGTAGTATGGAAATATTCAAGGAACTTCAGGCCTCAATCGGACAGCTTGACGGTATTTTCCTTGTCCTATACTATGCTCAAATGCGACACTAACTATTATAAGGTGCAGGGAGAATTGGGGTTCCCGATTCCGAGGAACGAGAATACACCGAATACTTCGTGACCTTCAATCACTGCGTTCAAGGCCCCCCTAGCCTCAGTCTGTAAAGGTGTGTATAGGTCTGTAAAGGAATGCCTAGGAACCCATGGTTACAGTAGACATATGTCGTCATGCATCAGAAACAGATCAACATTTATTCTAGTCCATCTTATGTTGTGCAGCTATGGGATTTCACTGACTTCAGTTCACTTAGAAGCTTCCAGAGTGCAAGGTGCACTCAATATATTCACAACAGAGACAACTGGCTAGTTATATTAATCCCTACCTTTTATCGAGGTCATTCATTCAGAGAAAGTCCTTGGCCAAGCTGTCAGGTTATGAAAAATGATAAAGCTTGTCCCATGTTTCAGCAGTGATGGGAGAATGAGGAGGATATAGTATCTCGCTGCCAATTTGGAAAACAGTGCACTATCTGGGCAGAGTACACTGCATTTTCTCGCTAAGTTGAAGTTGGCTGCTCCTCAATTGTGGCGCGAATAATGGACTGTGCTCTGGGACAGGTGCTGTTGGCTCCTTGGTGTAGTGGATATACATCCTCTCGCCTTTTCTGCTCTGTAATCCGGAGCTACCTCGTTCGAGCCCCACAGTTGGTGAAGATTTTGGCAATTCCACTGTTGAAACACGGTTTAAACTGTGTTAAAACCCTGTTTTATGACTTTTCAACATTGTTTCAACACGCGATCAAACCTGTTTAAAGTTTAGCCGCCACCGTCGACTACCACAACGGTCGCCACATGCTCGCCTGTTTAAACAAAACAGTAATTAAACCTGATTTGCCATTGTGACGCAGTTTGTTTAAGCAAACTTTGTATAGATTTATTTGCAAGACTTTCTGTTTATGACGAACCCTTCGGATTTTTTTTACACCTAACAATGCACTAGATTTCCGCCGCTCACCAACTGCATCGCATCCCACCACTCATCCTTCACCTTCGACAACGACTCCCTCATTCGTTCCCCCCCAATTGCTGCTGCATCTGGATTCACCGTTGACCAGACATCTGCATGAAATGTCCTTGCTCTTAAATATTCCGTGGACCGTTTGAGACGTCATCAATGGGACTGGGTCGAGAAAACGAAGACATTCCTTCCCAAGTATACGTATCAACCAGTGCCAAAAATTACAGATGTCTGGACGGAGTGGGCTAGCAGACTGAATGGGTCCCTTTCTGTCCGAGAACTCAATGAGGGATGGAATGCAAAGTGGAAGAGGGACAGTCAGAGCATCAAAAACGAGTATGGTCGACGCAAGAAGATTATCGATCTGATTCAGAAGCTCGTTGACAAACCGAACTGGAATCTAGCCTTAGCGTTGGAGTTTATTCGGGAGGTCTACGAGCCGGAGTATCGCACCACCAGGGCTTTCTGCGACTATCTTCAGAGCTCGAAGACTGGGGGTTTCGACGCCGTCATTCAATGATCGCACACGTTCAGACAGTAATTTTTATACCTATGTTTTATACTCTTGAATATTATTGCGCCCGTGCCTGAGGGCTTGAATCGAATGCAAATGATCATTCAAAATCCTTTTATCACACCGAATAAGCTCAGAAGAAATACACTCATCCATTTAAATGAAACTTTGATAAAGCTTGCATTCCAGAACCAACGAATATTTACCGCCCACACTTGCCATAACTACTATGGAGGGTTAAAAAACCGTCTCAGACGTGTCAGTCAATTCTTTATATACTGTCTAAATACCTTTTGCGGCGAGATAAAATCTCCAGCCCAGTACATTCGAGCGCAACAAATTGGGACCAATGAATATTTACCGCCTCCAATTTGTCACAACTGTCTTGGTGGGTTCAAAGACATTTCAGGCAGGTTAATTAGTGCCTTTGGATACTCTTGAAATATGTTTTGAAGCCAAATAAGTCCTTAGCATGGTGCATTCGAGCGGAACTTTGATCAGGCTTCTAAATGGGGACCGATGAATATTTACAACGCGCAATTTGCCACAGCCATCTTGATGGGTTGAAGAAAAATTCAGGTACGTTAATTAGGGTCTTTATATACTGTAGAAATACTTTATCAAGCCCAAAAAATCCTCAGCACATTGCATTTAAGCACAACTTTGATCAGAGTTCCAACGAATATTTACCGCCCTCAACTTGCCACAACTCTCTTTGTGGGTTCAAAGAATTGTTCAAGAGGAGTCGGTTGGGTCAGTCAATTCCACAATGGCTCTGAACTCCAGATAGATATCTCAGCTCCAGAAAACAAACTCATTCATAAAAACCTCAACATATGGGGCGCAATGAACAGTTTTTATGACTCTGAATATTGCTCACATAGACACTGATACTGCGGAGCGTTAGATATGGTCACGAGGAGGCTGAAAGTATTTAAAGGAATGCCTAGGAGGCTAAACAGACTCTGTGTAGGTCTACTAGACCGACCTGATCACAATTGTGGCAAGGTGTGCGTAGTGCCTGACTAGTTGTGTATAGGTCACCTAAGCTGACCCTGTGTAGGCCAGTGCAGGTACCTAAACTCATCTCTACCCAACTACACTGGGGTCAGTCCCATGTTTATTCAACCAAAAATTAAAATTTCAAACACTTCCGACTGTATTCCGAGAAGGCGAGTCTACTAAAAATGGTCCAAAAATGCTCAAAATGGCCGACTTGCAAGCCATATTGCGAGCCCAATACCCAATCGATTCAGGTAAAACCACATATGGATATGGTCGCCTTTGCAAGCACTTTCAGCCTGTATTCACCATTTTCCCATACATGAGCAATCCACAAAGTCGATCTTTCAGACACCATCATTTTACTTTATTCTGAGTCGACGGCCTAGGTATGGTATGGTTTAAACCTTGCCTACATTCCTCTATCAGCTCGAGAATTATAGCAAATTTTTATTTGAGGTCATTCGGCCCACAAATGGCCCCAAACGAGCATCGGCACTATTTTAGAGCACCACTGTAAGTCAGTCAATGAGTGCATATACAGATGTAGACGCTCAGCAAGCAGTGACCCGCTCAGACTGCGACACAATCTCAGGATATTTATCTACTGAATTGACAAAGCCTAAATACCTCGACTCCCTGGAGGAGAACGGCGCATTGGTTAACTTAGTGCAGTGCTCAATGGAACTGTGAATCGAGAATCGAGGTTAAGAACAGCAAGCTGGGGACGAGATGCATGAATATAAATTCCCAACAAATGAGCAATATAAAATACAAGTACATACGGAAGATTTCGAGTGGCCTTGCGCGTTGATTAGCAGAGTAAATTTGTTGTAAAGTAACAATTGCAGCACTAAGTGTTCCCTAGTCATATCTAGCCCGCGCCGCGGGAGCCCGTTGCAAAAAATTTGGTGTGAAGGTGCCTGACCGGGTATTCAACTGGTATCCGTGGAGCCTCATCGAGGACGAGATTTCATATGACGGAATGCAATTGATTTTGTGTTGCCTAGCGCGAGTTGCACATTACCCCGTTTTCCGAACCATACTTATTGGGTTATTCTCCGGACTGGTAAGGCAGGTCAATTCTTCTGCTTCTCTGTTCTTGCGGCAAAAAACGCGGGCCAGATTCAATTATCCAAAACCCGCCCACAAACATCATGAGTAAAACAAGGCCGTTAACGGCCTTCCGTAGTCGGTAATACATCAACAAATCCGGTTCAAACAGGGTCCTTGGGTCAGTAAAATTCGATGATCGGCACACACAGATGCTATAGAGTGCGAATTGAGTTAGCCGATATTCGAGCACAGGGAAGGATAGGTGGGTGGATGAAATGAAACACGCATTCCTCGCGTCCGCGTGGTTGTGCACGGTTCCGGGACAGTTATATCCGTATCCGTACCTGCCGTGCCTGTCAGTGAGCACCCACAACCGAAATCGTAGGCAAAACGGGCAGTCCATTAGCGGCGACCACCCACCTGAAATGTGCCGCATCGTCAGTTTGTATGCCATGACAAAGCGTCAAGCAAATAACGTGATGAAACACGCACTCTTCAACCACTCGTCGAGGAGCCACATCCACACGTGCTCTTACAGAAATTTGACCAGCCACGGCTGGCAATACGACAGCGCTGTCGTCCGTGAGTCCCATTGCGGGGATGCCCGGGGCCCGTCAAAGATATGGGTGATCCACGGCCCAATCCCGCGGCGATTTCCGCCCTCGCGCCGGACGATGGACGCCGTGAGGGAGCCCGAAAACCCGCTGCTGTGTTTAAGCCTACCGGGCCATATGAAAAGGCGGTGCCAGTGGACGAATTAGATCAGAAGGTCGAAGGACGAAAAAGGAAAAAGGAACGGTGCGCGTACTGGCTTCGGCGAGCAGCATAAGCCCACCGGGGGCGGCGCATTTCGAGCCTATGTCCCGCACATTGGAGTGAGGCTTTCGGAATTAATTGAGATGGGCGCACTAAAGTTGGCACCGTTAATCGTATCCAAAATCCAACCCATCGCAGGCTCGTCGTCTTCAGGTGGATCCACCTCGGGCGCTGTCCAGATGGTTTCGAGCTGGAGGGAGAAGTAACCGTTGTAGAACGAGAGTCTCTTCGAGGAATTGGTATGAGCAATTTCCCCACGCGTCTGCAATACCGCGCCCCAGAGACAGAAGGAGGCCGATATTCTCCTCTGAGGATAATATATGAGCGGGCGAAGAGCCTGAGACTGAGTCAAAGAACAGAACTCACGATTATTGTTCTCCTCGTCACCCACTGGCACGCCCTCTAAGATTCCGCAGAAGAACCGTACGACGGCGTAGATTTGAAAGAGGTCGTCGGTCGGATATTCATGAAGGATCACCGTACGCTGGCGCTGAATGAGGTCAATTTCGTCATCATCAAACTGGTCAATTTCGTAGTAGTCCCCAGGGGATATGCTGGCGTATAACCGGATTCGGTACACTGCCGTCGGAAGCGCCAAGATTCTTCCGGCATAAGGATATGTTTTTGTGAGGTCTGGTCTTTCTACCTGAATATAGTACGAAAAATAAAAAATATAGGCTGTGGCGCGGATAGGGGGAAGCAACACACGTTAGACGAAGATATCCTCCAGAGTATGGACAACTTTGGAGTTTTCCTCCAACTTTCGTTGGTCCTCCGAGGTAATAACACTGGGACCGTGCTCTTCGGGGCAAGTCATGGCCATCGTCACTCGTGTCAGGGTCGCCCTTATCCGTCTCCCTGAAATTCTCGTCGGGGTCATACAGTGGATATCATACAGCCCACAAAGCCTGTGGAAGGGCGGGTCCAACCATATTGTATGCGACCGCCCGTGTTATAGACTACAGAAGACATCAAGCCAGCGTAAATAGCACAAAAAGCTGGTTACTTTCAGGCGCGTTTGGAAGACGTTGTGGACAGCTTTCGAGACCAATATCAAGTGGAGAGAGAGGTAAATTTACGGCAGAAAGTAAGAATGCGGTCCACGATATGGTCTTCGAGGGGCAAGGCGTTAAGAGATGACGGCAATGGCTGTGCAGATCAATCAAAGTCTCTGATCTAAGCCGTCACAAATATCCGACATTTCTCGTCCTGCGTCGACTTTGCACTCTCGCGATTCCTCACCGCTGCGCCGAATGCCGTCGATGGCTAGCTGCCACACTCGCCTCCGCTGGGCGCATCCTGGATTCAAATGTTCGAGATAGCGTCGGTGGCAGCAATCATGGACACTTCCAGTCACTAGTGTTTCACTGGAACTCCGGCCGTGAAGCCCGTCCGCATACAGCCAACCCCCTTCCCCAACTCCACCGTCAATTCCAGACACTGCCAGACCGGCGTCCGTCCACACCGCCACCAGAACCGCCTCGTTGACCTTCAATGATCCGCATCGGCTTTCGCCCCTACTCCTCCAAGCCTTCGGTATCACGCCCTTCGGTCACCTCGGTCCATGTCCTTGTTCGGAGTCTACCATCCATATTCGCGTTCAGCGCTCAGCCGGCGTTGTACGACTCGCGCTGCGCCGCCTTGTGTCTTTTCCCCGCACTCATCTCGTCGAGCCCCTTCAACCAATCCTTCATACTCTCTTCCCTCCACCGCATGCGATATCCGATTCTCGCCATTATTATTCCGAGTTCATAGGATATTGATGCCCTCGGACTGGCCGACGCCTAGTCCTTCCGGGACGGCTGAGAGAGTGGATGGGTAGACCTCGGGATGGAATAATTTAGTGCAATGGGTACCCCGGTGCGCCTAGCCATCCCTTTCCCTCATTTCTTCCCTCAGATCCCACTTATGCCTCCCAATCGTCTTCACCGCTCTCTCGGGCGTTCTTTCTCCTCTGACTCACTATCCCTCCTTGTCTTCCACATCCGCTCCCAGTCCTGACTGACACCCACGCTCGCAGACCGCGCACGATACACATGCACACCTCACCGATCTCGAGACGAGCAGATACGATACAATTTATCATCCTCGTGCGTTCACCATTCCCTGCGTTCTCTTTCATCCACTCGTTCCGTGTCCCGGCACTTGATTCCTCCCCTCCCTCCGTCCACTGACGCCCTCTACACGTCCTCGCACTACTTCAGCGGTTGCTGTTCGGTGTTTGATCCAGCTCCGACCCGATCGTTTTTACGCTTGTTTTTTTACCAAATGAATCTCTTTCTTCTTTGAACATGTGTGCGCGTTCACTTAGATTCCTCCACTTTGCTGTGCGGGATTGCAAATTGCCACGCTCGTTGCTTTCACGTCTCCTGGTGTGCAGCAGCGCAAACTCCGCGTGACGTACGCTCCTGCTTCTGCCCTCTTTTGCACATTTCCCTTGCGGGCTCGTTGTGGCACCCCTGCCCAGATTGCGAGGAGCGACTTTCATTTCGCAGCGGACATCCCGACGGCCAAGGAGCCAACTTTCAGAAATTATGCCTTTTCGAATCCGATTTCGATGAATATATTGATGCTCTCGCAACCCAAACTCTCGACGGCATCGGGCCCCTATCGCCGTGTGTCTCTTATTGCTGCGCTCTGCTTTATACTCTGCTTATCTCAGCTCCCTCTCCTGCAGGACGTCTGTTTTGTTTTGTTTGGAGATCCTCTTTGCTTTGCGGAAAGCAGGTCCCCGGCGTCCGACAGATTCCAGTAATTGGCAAGGCCTTCTCTCTCCGTTGCAGAAGTTCCCCATCCCAGTATTATTATTATCTAGCCAACGCGTTCCATATGGACATGGCATCAACGACTTCATCGGAAATTCGATAAGTGCAGGTCATTCGCAAGCGGGTCAGACATTAACGCATGCTTTCGTAGGACCTAGGGTTATCATCGCAGAGAAGTTACCTGCTCCTCAGCGACGCCGAGGAACTGGTACGTACCCTGTAGTCATTTCTCGTCGCCCCAGTGTATGCATTTCTACGCGCAGTTTTTACAATGGTTTGAACGACTTCTTCGGGGTTCGGCAAATAAAGGTCATTCGCGAGCGGGTCGGACACGCCTGACTGAACGGGTGCCTTTTTAGGTCCTATCGTGGGCGTTATCTTAGCTGGGAACGAGAACTGGTAGGTACCCTCTGGATTTCACATCGCCCCAGGGTATGATTCTATCTATCCGCAGTTTCTTAAACGCTTCGGGCGTCCACAAAGCGAAATACCACTCAATAACAAGCGTATACCGCCCGGGGAGAATCTCAAGAAACACCGTTCTTTCTCTGTTCAAACTGCTCCTTCGCCCCAGCAGTAGGTTGGCCAATCCCCAAAATCTCGCGCTTCGAACTGAAATTTCCTATTAGCGTTGCGCTCGTACCGCGGCAGGATTGAAGAACAGTATCCGCGATCTGTTAGACGGGCGAGAGATCCCCTGTACCGGTTTACTGCTCCACTCATGCAAATGACATACGGACAAGCCTGCACGAATAAGCGCGACCTCGAGATGCTATTTTAGCGTCAATTTGGATGTACGGACCCCCAATGGTTTTCATTTCTCGTTTTGAACTTAACATATATTCTGTAGGGTAGCCGCAAGAGCGCGAGGTCGGGTTTTTTGGTCAACTGACCGAGCCTTAGCTTTTCGAGCGCCTTCAGGAACGCAGAACTGACCGCACGCTGAGGCGAGGCGAAAGCGCTTGCAAGAGCTCGCGGTCGGATTTTTGTTGCACTCATCGAGCCTTTGCTGATATCCGCTACCTAGCTTTTCGAGCGCCTTTCAGGAACGCAGGACGAACGGCGTCGACTCGGACTTCTTCATAGCCAGGTGTAGTCTTGCCAACCGAAATCTGAGCTGGATGACGAAGATGTCGCATATGCAAGTCCGCCCGAGGTTGTCCAGAATGGTCAAGCAGAAGCGAAGAGAGTGGTCGGCCGCTCGCTCTCGATCACTCCTCTCGCATTCCCGCACAAGTGTGACGTCGGTGATAGAACCTTCCCCGGAGAACCCCGCCGGAACACTCATCATCGTCAGTCTTTTCTCCTAAAAATTTGAATCTCGCTTACAATTAACTAGCCGTCCATTTGGAACATGCACATCATATATTGCGTTTGGAATCTCACGACAATCTTTTTTCTGGGTCAGCTTAGGCCTTCACAGTTGTTAGAAAGAAGCATATCCCCTGTCCTGCACTGGAAATCTGTCTCAGTGTAAGCCCGGGCAAAACTGGGCAGCCAAATGCTGTGTTCATCTGTTTGAACTTCCCTTGATAACATGTTTGGTCCAGTTAAACCCAAATCCAGGGACAACAATAGTGCCATAGATTACATTGAGAATAACATTAGATAATTGCGAGCACATGCCGCGCCCCGCGACGGCCGCACCCCCAAGTTGATTCGTCGAAAGAACTGAAGTTCACGTTGGACCGTGGGAGCCATCACCGTTCGTTGAACGAACAGTGGGAGAATACAGTTAGAAATTCGTTGCGAGGTTGCCGCGCGTCCAGCGTAGTTGGGGTGCCAAGATCTGGACAGCGCAGGCAAGTCTCGGCACTGTTTGCTGTTGTAAACTCAAACTCATCGGACTCAACTACTCGTTTTACCTTCACGTTCCCGCCTGCCATCACCAGCATGCTTCGACGTTGGATAGGCTCGGCTGAGTTTTATGGATCTCAGACCACTCGCGTCGTGTTCTAGCACTGAATTCATGCATTTTTCTCCCTTCCCTCTCTAGTTCGATAATAGGGTTCTTTACACAGACCGTTTGTTGCAATCCCATTTAGTTTTAATTAGAGGCAAAACGTGGACATAGCCACCGTGACATATAGCCACCCCAAACCGGGCGGCAAACTAGTAGGTTCTCCTCGGGACAATATCAAATAAACCACCCTCATTCTTGACACAGTCGAACACCTGTTCCTGCAAGACGTGCCTGTGCAGGCGTATCGCGCATCGTTCGTGGACCGGATTATCCGAGCGTGCCCTCGTATCACGGACCTGTTTATCTCCCCTTCACTTGCCGTCAATCTGGAAGGGCTGGGTGCTCTCCATCGTCTCAGTCGTCTCGCCGTCGCGGCGAAGAGTCTTTTCTCTCCCAACCCCATGGACTCCACGCATCCCCTGTTCCGCAACGTGACGCATCTCGAATTAATCGATGAACCGCACTGTCCAGACGTCTCGCTATACACGGGCTTGATTCGTATGCCAAATCTCATCAACATCGCATTCAGTTCAATCGCGCTATCCACGGTGTTGCAGCCACTACTCGAAAGCCTTCCGTGGCTCCAGTTAGCCTTTTTCATTCCTTTTCTGTTCCTTTTTACATTCCTTTTTGTCCCCTCTTTCAAAGTGGGAACTGAAAAGGAGAGAGAAAAGGAACACAAAAGGGGCTCTTTTTGAAAAAGGGACACACATAGCTCATTTTTCGCCAAGGTTCCCTTTTTGTATTCCTTTATTTTCCCTTTTTTGGAATGCTTTAAGCGCTCCGCTTGATTATTGCGGGAATAAGTAATGATTCGGCCGTCAAATACACCTCTAAGACCGTCTGAAAGACCATTTAAAACTGCATCTTATAGGCCAAAATCTTGGCCACTCTCCTTTTGCTTTTTCTCTCCTTTTTGCGGAATGTTCGTGCTTGGGTGTTCACAGTTGCCATTTTTCTTCACTTTTTTGAGTGATTTCCGCCAGTTTTTGGCCTGGGGCTCAGCTCTTTTGGATGGAATATGTTCCTACATGTCTAAATGGAAAGGGGGGAAAAGAAACCGGATGAAAAACGATGGGAACACCGAAAAGGAGAGGGAAACTTTCAAAAAGGAAACGAAAAAGGAGTCAAAAATGGCTACTGTGAACAACCCATGTATAGTCGTCTTGACAAGGGTTCTGGATCGTCGAAATGTCAGGGGCCATATTGGCCTGCTTTCCACCGATGACCGATTTGTGCTCATCGCACAAAACCGATTTCTGTGCCGACTGGTTTGGCTCCACCGCTGGCGGGAGGGATTACTGGGCACTCGCGGAGGCGGTGATTGCCGCGAGGCGGACTGGCGAAGTACATCATTCTCTTGTTTCGATTCTTGATTTGATGTGAACTCAGAGGTATTTCGTAGGTTCTCTGTATAGTTTTTCGGGCATAGACGTGAGGTGGAGAGCCTGATCTTCTTCCTCCGACTTGCATGTTTGTTTGTTTCTTCCTATATCAGGCAACCTAGCATCAACTCTGCGATTCCGCCCAGTCAGAGCCATTCTTCACAAAAGCTCTGCCATGTAACCAAGAGTTGAACTGCGCGAAGCCTTCTTGCCTTCTCAGATTTCTATCAAGAATGGCCGTTGCTAACCTTTGGGAACTGTCAAATTCACGTCTCTTAATCTCTTAACCGCAATTCAATTTGACACACGCCCAACTTCTATAAAACAAGTTCTGTCAACGGGACTTGAGTCCGAGTTCGCATTCTCGCATTTATGCAAACTCCTCCCCGGCGGGACCTATTCCTTCATTCTCCTATGCGCTCGCAGCATTCGCACGTAGTAGCTATCTTGACCCCATGCCGTCGCAGCCCCCACGCGGACATCACCAAAAGCGGGAGATCCATCCATGGCCATATATGGCCTTCCAAGGTATGGCAGGACCAGAAACCCCGGAAGGCTTCACCTAGCCATGGACAGCAACCACAACGGCTTGGAAGGTTCACCTGGCCAGGTGACCTTGGGGCCTTTGTATACCTTCCAAGGCCTTACATGGCCTTCCCCGACAATCGCAAATCTGCCATTTTGTGCCATCCATCTCAATATCACACAACCATTTGTGCACGATAAAATATGAAACAGTTCTATTATCCGCAGTAGAGACATACAATGAGGGATAACACACGCGTCCCCCACCAAACGTGGGCTCTAGAAGTCGGAACGAACGACGCCCCGAGCACACCACGGCACTTCGACAGGACCTCGTCGTAGTTCGCACGCCAGACGAAAGTTTTGAGCTGGGTCCTCGAGTGCATCCAACCCGATGTGGTTGAGGGTGGCGTTGAGGGGATTCGGGTGTTGGTTTATTGTCAAGTCTTGAATGGTATAACTTGTAATTTTGCAATTCTTGAGTATCGTGAACGCGCTATGTTCTTGATGGGTTTGAGGGACGGGTCCACGTTGAAGGCCGGCGAGGGTGAGGAGAGCGCTTGAAACTTGAAGTTGATGTTCCGCGGACTTGGGCCTTGCTTTTGCTCGAGTCTTGTACGGTGCTTGCTGGAGTCTTGTCTGTGCTTGATTTCCGCTACAGGATCTTGAGGACAGCAGAACAGTTTGCAAAACATGTTGGAATTAAAGGGATATAGAAGACGGCCATCCTACTCTGCTTGCGCTTGCCGTTGGCGGGTGACGACCGTTCGATGGCTTGACGATGTCTTGTCATTTTCAGGAGCTGTCAAGAGTGCGAGGGGAACCCATCTGGGACTCGGAGCAACCTAGGACACAAAAAGGTGGCATGAAGGGCAGGCGACATCGCAAGAGAAGGGAATGGGGAGGGAGGGGAGCATGAAGGGAAGAGCAAAGAGCCATCAATCATCAACCATCGATCACGCGGACGATCAATAACGCACGGACCCTCGGCTGATTGATCGCCACACATGATACTGGTGAGTCGCGACTACGGCTCGAAGCTGCGGCAGCACCAACACGGATTCTGCGCATGAATCCGACCCATTCTTCCCTTGTATTGATCACTGGCGCGGCTCCTTGACTCTTTGACTCTTTGTGACATGTACATGTACCACAAATGTGGAGTCTGGGCAGACTCGGACTCTGAGTAGATATTAACATAATGTGAACTACTTACTGACACGGAGGGCATTGACACTCGTAGGCAAAAATGCCTCGCTATTATGCCAGGGGAAGGCCCGAATCATGCTCTGAATAATAGAATACTACTAATGGAATGTAATTCCACAACAGGCTTGCACTACTGGGAAGGATATACCTGGCCAGATGTGGGTTATGGAATGGAATATCTGGCTAGGTTTAAGCATACAAGAGAATGACGGGCTAGGCGGGCCGCATCCAAGGCCTTGGCAACGGCACCTGGCAAGACCTTCTAAATAAGGGCATGCCAGAAATCTACGGATTTGCTGATGGAGATTGATCAATCGAGCGAGCGAGCGACATGATGGGCTCAGAGCCAAGGACGTCGGAACGGTTCGTGCCAGGTATGACATGATAGTTCAACTGTCAAGCTGCGCAGCTGCATGCTAACCGACGTCCTCTGCGGTGTATTTAAATTGGCGGTGGACATGGAATCCACCCTACTTCTACTTCCACTTACGCACGTACTTGCATCCTAGCCATGGTCAAAGCATTCCTCCTGCTCCTCGCCGCTCTCACGGTCGTAATTGCCAGTGCGATCCCGAATGCCGTAAGTATTTCTGGCTTCTGAACATCGTGTTCTGACACAAGGATTACACAGGCGAGGCAAGAAAATACCCAACCCATTAAGATCCCACCTCGCTCGCCGCAAGAAGGGACTGAACCCGTGAAGATTCTGCCCCGCTTTTTTGTGAGTATATACAGTGCAATAATACTAGGTGTGTTCTGAGCCTCATGTAGGCGAGAGGGTCCCAGGAAGGTACCGAGCCTGTGAAGACACTACCCCGCATTTTGGTGAGTATATAATACAGTGTAATCCCCCTCTTGAAAATCCCGTTCTGACGCGCGAATGATGTAGGCAAGGAATCCCCAAGAGGGTACCGAACCTGTGAAGATTCCACCCCGCGAGCCGCAAGAAGGTACCGAGCCCGTGAAGATCCCACCCCGCGAGCCGCAAGAGGGTACCGAACCGGTGAAGATCCCGCCTCGCGATGAGAACGCACCAGTCGCAGATACGTTGGAGTGGAATTGAACGGTCAACAGCGGCGGGGGTGGAGACTGGATGGAAGGAGGGCGATGGTGGGGCGAACGATGGATGGCTATTGATAAAATTATTATTCATCAATCCACCACCCTGGGTCCGGAGAAAGTACGTTTTCGTCAGATGCATCGAATTACCCGGTGAATTCGCAGAAATACGGACGCATGCGGCCGGGTCCAACCTTGTCTGGGCGAGTACACGGAATGATAACGCCAGAGGGTCCAAGGCGCAGTGCTGCGCACCTGCCCGCAATGGATGAGCGGTCGCACATTATGCAGGTCGGCTCGGGCTTGGACCGTGTTCGAGGGGTCGACGGAGTTTTTCTTTTCCCTTGGCTTTTTCGTAGTAGTTTTTGTCTCGTTATCATCCGAGGTAAGGGCGTGATTCGGCATAGACAACGATTCAGGTAGGTGGACAGACCTCGGCGGACGAAGAATAAATTCACGAATGCGTGAATGGGCTGAAATTGAAGTCGGCCACGAGTTTTTCTTTTATTGGCTTTTTCAGGTCCCTCTTGATTAATCGACCTGACACTGCAATTTCTAGGAAAGCAAAAAAAACAAAAAACAGAAGATACGGGTTATAACCGCCCCAATAGTTGTACATGCGAGTCAGCGGATGGGACCTGATCGAATCAGTTTTTGCTGAATCGAAAATAAACCAAATTCCTCTTTTGTTGCCGTGCGGACTCATTTTCGTATGGGCTTGGGATTGAGAAACGGAAGGGAGCTCTGCGAACGGCCCATGTGCACCGTGTCGATCCAGAAATACGATAATTGGGCGTCACGAAGCGCAATTCCACTTGGATTTTGAAGGTATTGGAGCGAAAAAGTGAAAAATTCATCCCGCCACAACGTGCATGGGAAGTGAAAGCCAAGTTCAACATCGATGCCGAGATGCTAAATTGGCTGACAAAGCTCTGATCCCGTTCTTTGCTCCTGATCAGAAAATTGGAATTTTGAGCTTTCGACTGGAAATACCTCGTGTCCAGTAAATGTGTGAGTAGGACCGGTGTTTATCGATATCGGTTGATAGGTCGAATCTCATTTTCGGCCTAAAAAGGCTTTTGTCCGAACTTTTGACCACCCGAGCTCCCAAAATTTGTCCGAATTCTGCTTCTGACCTCAAATTTTTTCCAAAATAGCAGGACCCAAAAAAATCGCTCAAAATTTCAAAAAAAAAGATCTATTCTGCTACGCCATCATCCTCTGAAACCTCCACAAGACTAACATTGTGCTGCCCTCTTTGTTGTACTGTCCTGGTCGTGTGTGCAGTGTAAGAATGCAAAATTAGTTCAGATGCCACCCTGTACAGACCCGAAATCTAAATATATTTGGTACCAGCGGCTGACGGCCTGCTTTGTGGGCCGCCATCCCCTCTTTATACATGAAAACTGTTTGAAGAGTACTAGCATCTTTAGTTGGGGATTAAATCAATTTACAGGGTGTACTTTCAGTTTATTAGAGAATCCAAGGAGATTTGTGAGTCTATCTGAAAGAGAAGTGATGGAAGCAGTGACTGTGTAAGAGCGGCAGATTACGGCATGTGCCCTGAATCAGAACCACAGTACAATATGGGTGCCAGATGGAAGCTCACAACCAAGGATGATCCAGAATTTGGTGGATCCCACTATCGGTATGGGAGGAGAATTTGCTCGAACCTGATGATCATTGTCCATGCAGAATATGTACAGCACACACTGGCAGTCCCCAATTCGGCCTTGACCTTGACTTCGTCGCGAGACCAGGTCATCGCCAGCTCGTGTCGACTCTGCAGACCATTCACCATTTGCATAGATCTGGGGAGCCCGAACCGAGTGGGCAACATGTGTCCTGTCGGAAAAATCTTGATCAGCTTCGAACGTCCTGGGAGGCGTCCCAAGACGTCCCAAGGTCATATGGTTTTAAGCGGCTTGCAGCACAGAGGTAAGAAATCCGCAACAACTTCCAAGACATGCTGCGACTCTCAAGCTCTCTCAAGGTCCCCGGGTCACAGACGATGTCCCAAAGCCACTCAAGGCTTCACAAGACCACTCAGGGTTTCTCAGCATCCTATACGTGCAGCTCTGCCCCGCTCGGAATATTCGGTTCGCAGCACCCAAAAAATCGTCAAAATCAGTGTATTAATCTATAGTACTACAGCTCTGAACTACGATGTAGCTGTAGTGGAGCCGGGGGGTCCAGCGATGCGAATCTAACTGTAGAGGGGTGTCAGTCGCAATACCCGAGCAGAGAAATCTCGTATGCAGTGTAGAACGAACATTGCGACAAAATAGAATTATGGTCTGGAGCGCAGTAGCATTGGATCATATTCAGCAAGAGAGGAGGTACACATACCTGCACAAAGTACCAGCATCAACCATAGTCTGAGGCGAGCACAAATTAGTGGAAATTACGAGCATTGATGCAAGTAGACATACCCCAGCAGGAATATTGGAGAATGAACCCTGTACGAGATCAAAGGTTGGCCACCGCAACCAAAAATTCCCATACCTACGTTGACAGAGGATGGCGGGGACGGGGAGATGGTGGTGGTACGAAGGCAAGAGAAGTGGAGTCACAGCGTCACTGGTTGCCGGTTGATATAGCACTGGTGACATCACCGCTCCACCTCATTTACGAGATGCTCCCCGCTACGCGGCTCAAGCCCGACTCATTTACTCCGATACCGTAACCCATGCGGGCAACAACTTCCGACTCCACGACCAGATTCATTGCCTTCAAATTGGAGCATGTCGTTTACGGCGCTTTACTCTCCCCGATTTTTGGCGGGGTGAAGTGTATCATTAATTGGGGACATGTATTTACTAGTTCACAACATCAACTTATTATTCCTTGCTCACTGCTCAGTATGAGTCTCTCAACTGGTTTGAAGGGCCCTGAAGGTTGTCGCGGTTTCCGTGCGCCTTGCCACGGTCTGAGACACCTTGCAAGTCACCCTGCCACGCCTTGAAACGGTCTGAGACTGCTTCCAAGGCACCCCGCTATGTCTTTGAAGCCCTCCAAAGCTGTTCTAAGGTCTCAAGCTGACTCAGGCCGTTACAAGCGATTTACCGTTTTTCCGACAATTTCCAAAGTGGAGATTGGAACCGTGGCGTAGGGAGGTCATACGTACAGGCGAATTCAATGGAACAAGAACTTCTCATTAAACTTTTCTTACAAGATCGGGTTGTATGTATATACTGTTTGTTATGTCGTGCGTCCGGGCAAATGTTGAATTCTACGTGAAACACATTGAACTTCCAATGCTCTTTACATATTTCAACCTCTACTCTGCGATAGTCATGCCTGTCAGTGTCTGGGACTAAAAATAATACCCATCCTCCTCATCACTATAAATCCCACATTCGGCCAGCATCTCGCGGCGATACGCGCGCTCATGCGCATCCGTCCACTCCCGAATCACAAGATTTCCATCTGAGTCATACTCATCCGAGTCGTCGTGGTTTGACTTCTCGGATTCGCAGTCACTCGCCTCGGTCTCGGGTTCCTTATCCCGCCAAGAGCGCTGAATTGTCCACGGTGGCTTCCCGTTTGTCGTGCTGTACCTGACCGGGTTATACTCCTCGTCAAGCCATTCAATCTGCAAAAGATCCGCTAGCCCTGCCCCACTTTCCTCCACGCGGTCCCTCAGTCGACGCTCCATTCTCCTCCGTAGCCCACGTCGAAAATGCATGTCCGAATCGCGCGGTATGCAAATATGGAAACCAACTTGCTGGCAGCGCTGGAACTTTCGCGTCAAGACAGTCTTCGTGGACTCCGATTCGGACGACGCGCCCCACGGCAGAAGCTCGCTCAGGAGTTGCTCAAGCTCCTCTCGGTCAGCCTCCTCGTCTTCTTGGTACAAGACGAATCGAAAATTGAGTTTGGTGAGGTTTGGTGCCGCCTTGAGCGCATTAACAAAATGTTCCGCCTGGCAGTGTGGCCCGATCCAGAGCGAGAGTGAATCGAGGGCCACGAGCACCGGCAACCTGTTGAACATATCCCAGACTGCTTGGCGATTGTCTGCGATAGAAAAAGGTCATGCTGGGATATTCGGGAGATTCAGAATTCATTCACCAGTAAATGAGAATGCCGGATCTATGACCAGATGAACAAGAGACGTGGCACCTAATCGCAGCAGTTTCTCCGTGCCCAAAACAGAGCAAGGTCCTTCACGGCAGAAATCCCCGAAAGACAATTTCTTGAGTTGGTTAGGCCGGGAACCTTGCATCAAAAGAGGAAGGTAGTCGTTCCCATAACTGCAATCTATGACCTCCAACTCCTCTAGTGCGGTGAGATCGAACAGCGTCTCCCGCGGCCGCTCAGGACGCCGCCGTTCGTCGTTTTCCAATGCGTCGAGTAGATTCAAGTCGGTTGGGGACTCATCACCAGAGTCGATATCGACATCTGAAGTATAGTCCTCTTCCAGATCAGAGTCTTCTTCCAGCGTTGCTGAGTGAAAGGAAAGACTTTTGACTCGTCCACACGCAGCAAGAAGATTGGTCAGCCTGGCGAAACAACCCAAATCTACGTTCCGGAGATGGAGTTTTTCGATGTTTGGGAACAGAGCCATATGTGCGACCATCATTGCGATGGCGCCATTCAAGCTTATCTGCTCCCATTTGACTGTGTGGACGCGAGGCAAGGGGGGGATTACGGGTGGACCAGTAAAATGACGCAATTGAGTCGCAGACGTCAACCCCCGACGGCGCCTCAGCCAATCCTTGCCGGCCTCCGAGAGCTTGACTTTCTTCACCACAGTCCCGAGCGTCGGCGTCCGGCTAAGCATGTCGAGCCACCGAGGAAAATCTTCCGCACATGCAAAGTGGATAGCGGAAAAAAGGTGTACGATGGCCAGAGAACGCGTCGTCTTTGACACCAGGGACATGGCGCGCAAGGTGGCGATGTCGTCGGTATTATGTCCAGCGATTTCGTGCGCTATTTCTGGGGGAATTCGAGACCCTGGGGGTGGGATTAAGGTCAGATGTTGAGCTTATAAGTTAGACATACATGCTGACTGCATCGAGACGTTGGTACCGCGGTGGCAGGGTGGTGGTTCAGGTTCAAAGAACGATATCGTGACCGTGACATCTCTCTGAAATCACTGGGCTTTTCCTTTTTCGGAAGACCACGGTAAAATTTTTGCAGTGAATTCACGGCATACGTCCCGTCGGGGGTATGTATATACATCAACATTGTAAGACAGGTACCGTAAAATATCGAGTACTCGTCCGAGTCCGAGAGGGCCTCCAGAATGAGAAAAAAGAACAGTCAAATAAATGCGACGCGACTCCGCCCAGAATAATATGTGCGCGGTGGCGGCGGCTCCCTACGACACCACAGCAGAGGTTTTCCCGCTCGTGATATCGCGCCTCCTCGCTCGAGGAACAGCACCACGAGCCTCCGACATGGGCCAGCCTCTGTCACTCTAGCGCGGCGCATGGAGGTAGGGAGGTTTCCCGTCGCCCAGTGCGGGCTCGCGCTCTCCCCGCCTGTACGGATTCGACAGAGGAGCCGAAGCTCGTGCTCTGGTGCCCATGTGGTGCTCTGCGGGTCCCTATCATACCGTGTCTGCTGACCCCGCCGAGCCATCCACACCAGCAGCATCACCATGCATGCCGCCGGTGTGCCTCGGTCCGATACGCGAATGACATGAGGAAACGAGAACGAGACGCACCGGCTCCCCCTCCCCTTCGATTCCCTCCCTCTCCCTCGAATCCTGCGCGCGGGCATCATTGATCCACCAGTGCCTCCCCGCACACCCGCTCCTCCCTCTTGGTTTGCGTCAGCAGATCTACTATACGGCGAGCGCGACGGGACCCCACATGCCGATGCGAGACTGCGCGCGCGTCCGGGGCGACCTTGAGCTATTCGGTGGTGGGTGGGGGTGCCGCGGAGGATTTGAGTGAAAGAGCTGTGGGCGAGACGTCAGCGAGTGCGCGAAGGAGGGAGGAAGTGGTGTGGGAAGGAAAAGAGTGAGGAAGGCACTAAGCGGGAGGGTAGGTAGATCGGGAGGCGAAGGGAAGGCAGGAGGAGGAAGGAGGTGAGATAGAGCAGACACGCAATGCCCATCAGGCCATCATAGAGCGGCTGGAGTTGCTATTCTTTTTCTTCAAAATGTTTTCGCACTGGAATTCGGGAGCCTCGATCGCAGTATATCGGTGGGCCAAACCACAGAGATCACCTGGGCCAGCGATAGCACCGATCCGGCAGTGTGGGAGCTGGCAGTGATCGATAGGAATGCAGACATAGTGGCCACTGTTGACAGTGTTGACGGTTCTGCTGGCCAATTTTCATTCTCGTTCCCGGCTGTAGAGTCTCGGTACGCTCAAAATACTTGGCCTTGGGGGTATTTCTGATTGCCCAACACGATAGCTCTCGTCCATTCTTCGCACTCCAAGCACTCAGTGGGGGCGAGTAAGTATTTGTTAATACATCTGTGTACCTTGCTAATCCTCGCTTTTCAGAGTCTTGGCCACCAGTAAGCCATTCAGGGTGGCTCCATTGGACGAGACACAGTCGACATCCTCTGCCACCCCAACTTCAGCCACTGTTTTGCCCGTGCTGCCCAGTGATTCCGCAATCATTCCAACACAAATTCAGACCATTTCTTCCTCTCAATATCCCACTTTAATCGCAAGTCCAAGTGCCAGGTGTGTGCTACCAGCGCATGGTCCGTGTAGATCCTTACGAGACTACAGTGTGGCCATGGACTCAGATGATTCCCATCCGGCCCCTGCTTTAAACGTCCCAGCGCTTGTAGCTGGACCGATTCTGGCGGTGGTCACGGTCGGGGTCGTCACGTTCATTTTGTTAACGCTCTGTGGATGCAGGCGGCATCCCTCACAAAAAATCGCGGAGCCATGAAGCGCGGCGAAGATTCGTTATATGTAGCAATTAGTTATACACAACCCCTGTATTTTTTCAGCCGATCCTGTATTTGTACTTCCTAGAGCAGTTAACCGAAGACACACATAGCGCGAACGAGTTCGCATTGAGGCACATGTTACAAACATGGAGCACATAAGTTATGGGTATCATGGGTCTACTGTGCAAAGGCGACAGAGAGATTGAAGGGATGCGCACGCGGCGAAGTATGGAGGACAATAAACTAGCTACGGAAACCTTAATGAAGGACCGATCATTCCGCTGCTGTTCGCCTTGCGGTTCAGATTTGGACTGCTATCGCAGATTTTCTGGATTCGTTGGCACAGCGACGCGTACCAATATCAGTCTAAGCCTAAGTCAAAGCCAACGCACTCCCGACCAGAAAACCCTGTTAGGATTTGTCCGTCTTGGAACAAAAGCCAAAAAAAGAAAAAAAGAAAGCAAAAAAAGAAAACCAGGGAAAGACATTGGCATTTGGGCACAGTCCAGTTTTTCGTCTAGATTTCATGCTCCCTACTAACAGCTGCAAGGTTCCTCTTACCGGATAGCGATGTGTCCATCTGCGGAGGCCCACAATTTTGTACCGACGTTCTCAGGGACTCGGACGAACATAACGTTAATCAGAATCCTGAGAATGACCAATTCTACATAAGTATCTCAGGCACCAGCCGGGCTGCGACTTATATGTTGAACGCTCCGTAATTCGCGCGTGCGGACCAACTGAATTTCTAAGTATATTATATACCGACTGGATGTCTCGCAGTCTTAGTTGCTAGAAACGTTAACCATCCAGCCAGAGGACGATTTTCACTGCTCGTCGTTGGATCAGCGCTCTTCGGGGAAATCGTGCAGGGACGCGATTACGCCTCCCAGCCAGCAGTGAAAGACGCAGCGATCGGTAGGCAGCAGTGAGGAACAGCGGTAATATTAATGTTCATTTGCGAGGAGTGGTATGGCGGAATTAGTGGGTGAGGCATCCTCGGCTGCTGTGCGTTGGGAGTTTTCCGTTGAGATACGTGTAAAATAATCTCTCGGAACGTCCGGCCAGCCCCATCAGGCGAGCTTTCCACCCTCACTCGTGTTCTCAATGAGGAACATAGGGGCACTGTGTATTGTCAGGGGAAATCATATGTTATTTCACGGCGATCGCTGGGACTTTATAAAAGGCCCCAAAATTTTCATATTGTCAACAACACCTTTTTTCCACCGCCCACAGCATTTCGAAAGTGTAGTCGCAAAGTGTAAGTGTTGGGCAATTGCATGTCACTGTAATAAATTTCTAAGACCTTTTGTAGGCCCAGTATTATCCATCCCATGCCCAACGAGGATTTCCGGGAGCACCCTCCACCTTCCCACACTTGGATCCACGGCGATTGGTACACCGACCCGATGCTCCCCCGACTGGGACGACTGGGAAATCCTACCTTTCTGGGAAGAGCAGAGTCTGCTCAGCAGACCGTCGACGGGAAGCTCAAGATCAATAAACTGTTTAAAGAGACTTGGGAAGTGCCCGGCGACGTCAAGCCGCTGGCGTACATCGTCGGCACAGGCTATGGGTGCCCTCTTTGGACAAAAATAAAATGGTTTTGGTGAGGCATAATTCACGTTTTCGCACGCGATCATTGCTGATTTTGTCAGTGATCACGATGAATTCACGATGATCACTGCCAGAAACAGCGAATTCTGGTCACTCAACATCCCCTGGACTTCCCTTGCAAATTTATAATTCTATCTCTTATAGCCAAAATCTACTGAACAAAATGTCGCCGGATACTGTCATCTATATGTTTTGGTTCATTGGCTACGGCAACAAGTTCGCCTTGTTAGAACACCGTATGCAGACTGGTTACGAGTCTATCAACTTCCATCTATAGATCAATGTGTCGCTGGATACTTTCATCTATATGTTTTGGTTCATTATGTGCACGTCTGCCGGTCTTGTTTTGCTTGCGCTTGCTCACTGTATCTCAGTTGGACGTTGTAAGCACACCAACATCATACCGAATGTTGAGGACGTTGACGGGGATCCGAGTGTACACCAACACACTTTTGGCGACATTGAACACAAGGACATACATCCGGTCTCTTGGCTCAGGAATACAAAGCTTTCCGCCAGCCTCCTCAAGTCAGTTCCAGTTGAACGGCGTGAGCAAGCTATTCGTTGCGGCGATTATTCGTATTGATATTCTTTACACGTCCTAACTAACAGTCGTCTCAAATCATCGGAGCCGCTGTCGAGATCCGCATCAACACTGCGAAAGAAGAATTCGACGACGCGGTAAGATATTCTTCCTTGAATTTCGACTGACTCCGCTGACAAGACGAAGAGCGTGAAGGTTGGTCCTGGAAGACTCAAACCGGCGGTAGAAAAATAAGCATAGCTTTGGCTCGCGCAAGGAGAAATAACTCCCAAAAAGGTTGAAAATAAATTAAAGAGACCGCCGGAGTCTCGGATTGATGACCGCAAAGTTGTTGCCGATGATTCCGAATCTGGGTTTCAATGTTTAAAGGTTGACACAGGCGCTTGCACACTCAGCGAAGGGCGATCCAGTGGAACTTGCAGGACGGGTTGAACGAATTCGCCGAGCTGCTCCATGGGCTAGCAGGAATTCGGAACCTAGGACTTTCCCAAGGCGCATCCTGTTCCGCAAAACTGGTGCCCATCGCAGAAACCAAGTGCCGATGCACTGGCCCGAACACGCCCAAAAAAACAGTCGATAAAACCACAAGATATGTATTTACCGTCCAAGCTAATGAATCTCTGTCAAGCGACCCCGTGTCTTCGCCACTAACGCGCGGATGCTGTCTCTGTCATGCCGCTTCTCCGCTGGAGTGCCCGGCTCAAACGGGCAGGATTTTGCGATCGTGAGGAGTCCTTCATAAAATTCAGTGCTATCTGCACGCAAAGGGAACACACGCGGTTTGAACTGAAGGCCCTCCAGAAGATACATGAAATGCATTTTCATGCGCCCGCCACTCCGCGTCAGCCGATCCCACTGCACAGGCAGCTCGACGTCCAGATGTGCATGTGGAACAATCGCGTCCTTGGAATCAACTTGGAATTGGACGCCGCCGGGCTTGGTGTAGTCCAATATCACGATATGATCTTGGCCCGGGCAGTCGCGCATGAATAGAACTTCACGTCTCGATATATCATACACCAGGTGTTGGTAATCGTGATCCATGAGCGCACGCATGAAAGCCCGTTCGCGTGTGGAGGCGATTTCCGGATACTCTGAATTTTGCATTAGAACGGCGACTAGCAGATGACGTTGGATCGATACTCACGACGTCGTGCGCATCGTAATTCATCGCAGACTGCTTGGTGCCCGTCTTTCCAGTCCGTCAATTGGCATTCGACAGAGCAGTAATTAGCGCTTTGACAACCAGCACATCGTTTGAAATTGGCTTTAGGTTCGATGCTACCGCACTGTATGAAATCAGTGTGATAAAAAAGAGCGATTGCAGTGTCGACCCACCAACATGTTGTCGCAGGCGAGAGAAGACAGTCCACCTGCTGCCTCCCAGCTATCCAGCACTGCAATACGCGTCTTCGCTAGGACCACCAGCTTCTCCCAATCACCGAACACGGGCGACTCCCGGAATCGTCGATCGTCCGCGAGTTTCTGCACGTCGTTCAGAGCCTTCTTTATTTGGGTTAGAACGGCGTGCGATATGAGTCCGAGAGGGATGATGCCACCAGGGACGTCAGCGAAAACGTGATCGTTGCCCGGGCCCACAAAAAATGTTACAAAATCTGTGTAGCAGCTTCCTTGATTCGCAAAGGAAATGAGACAATGGAGCAGGCCTGCTCTAAGAGCCTCTGCTAGCCATGGGTATCCAGGAGGAGTCGTCATACAGACCACCAATACCCTGAAAAATTCTTTGACTGTGCTGAAAGTGAACTCTTGGGGGAATCGAGCCGCCGCACGAGAAGTGAGAGCGCGAAGTGCTGCTACGACAGGGGTGATTATGCCTCGACGCAACAAGACGGAGATCAACTCCTCTTGGCATTCAGACTCAGGGATCGCCAAGAGTCCTACCACATTTGCTAGAGCTCCGATGGCAATAGTATCTGTCTGTGTGCTGGCGACAATAAGAGATATCTGTTTGATAATGGCGGACGCCAGCCGATCGAAACTTCCGTCTGCTCCGTCAACCACCTCTTCGAAGTTTTGGGGGATGTGCATATCACGCCCTAATGCAGGGAGCAAGCAAGTGGATCGAGTCAAAAGATTGGGATCTTCCGTGACATCCTCATCGAGAAGTAAGGTGGTCCAAGCCCTAGAAAAGATGGAACGCAGGCCGGGCTGGGCGGATGATACATGGCGGGTTTTCGTCTGCGCGCGCAGCCTGGCAATCAGAAAACAGTGGCATAAGCGTGCCGCGGCCTGTTCCCTGGGATCATATCCTGGAATGTACTCCCAGTACGTGTGGAAGAACAGAATCCAGGGCCAGGCGCGCTGCCACAAGTCCCAGGAAGCATCGACACAATTTGAGAATACGGGCAGGTCCGCGAAGTAGCTAAGCGCCTGCAGGGCTGTACAGGCCGCATCGATACATGTCGGGCGGGCAGCGTTTTCTAGTGCATCTGGGGTCGGAATCGTGGAGGGATCGAGATGGAGGTAGAGAACCGGAAGGGCGAAGATAACCGCAGGCTGCGTGCGCAGGTCTGAGTCGGAATGTACAATGGCCATGGAAAGCTGCATGAGGTCTTTTAAGGACCCACTTGCTGCTGCCAATGCTGTGGGCTGAAAGAACCGCTTGAGATCAAGCAATACCGAAGAAAAAACCAAGAAAATTACACGGATAGATTCGGGCAATTTTGAGACATTTCGGAGGTGCAAGGAGTCGTGCATTCACAGTGGCTGCAGTGTGGTGTAGATGATGTCCCAACGCGCCCAATGTCCGGATGAGCGTATTCGATGGGTGTCCGAGATGGCAGCTGGACACTGGCAGCAAGTCGTGTCAACAGCTACAGTGTAGGACAGCCGAAATCTGAAGCCAAAAGAAACGGATGGTCAGCGAGTAAGAGGAAGCGCTCGGCAAATGCCGGGATCGGCGCTTGGTAGCTGATCACACTTCTCTTTTACAATTCTCAGGTGCAAATTCCAGCAAATTCAGTGACGGCTCGGACACTTGGCCAGGAACTCTATGGTTCGTATAGACGCTAAGCCCTCTCGAATTGCACAAAAAACCATTCCCAACAGGCATCTGGCCCACCTCGCATGTCTTGCGCCAAAACCGTACGAGCAAACCTGCCGCTGGTAAGCCCTCTGCTTCGTCTTTCGAAAATTTCCATTCCCAACAGATCCTAACCTCATCCTCAGAATTTCCCAGCTGCCTGGCTCATTCCCGCCGACGACAAGCATGTCATCGACAGCGGGTATTGGAACGACAAGCTTCCCCTGAAAACCTGAGAGAAGAATTTCACTGTTGATTGGGATGTTTTTTTCCCGGAAGCCGTATCGTGCGGACGCATCTCTTCGGCGTCGAGCTCGCAGGCCTCGTCGTCCGGTTCTACTTTGGCATCACGGGCTGCATCATCCCCGTAGACGGCTTCCTGGACTGGCACAAGGACGTCACACTCGCGGGCCCCTGCGATTCCGATGGCAGGAAGGAATTCTACATGTTCTGCTACAGCCCCGCGCTATGTGAGACTCGTCTCAGGTTTAAACCGCATTTGTGGATTGCAAGGATTCGTAACTATAGCGTAGGGACGGAGTTTCGAAATAATATTTGAATCTGCTAGTGTGGAGTATCCGAGTGAGTTAGAAGATAGGCTGGAGGATATCCACTTAGACTCATATTCGAAATACTAAGGGGCCGGAGGATGTAGGATATCTAATGAAAGGGGAAATATTGATCAGTCAAGGTCTCCATCGGGGAATACGGAAAGAAACTAATGGCGGCTATTAACCGATGGTATCCGACCGCAGATAGATGGGAAATCTCATGGGGATATATGATATATAATAGTATCATACCGCACGAAACATGAACTTTTCCCAGTCACCCTGGTTTCACTACAAGTGTGATATCAATCCAAGTTGGCGACTCGGACGCATGTTCTGCGAAGAAACGGGAGGAATAAGAACAAAGGAGAAGACACAAACCAAACCGAAAGCCCCGAAAGACGAGAGACGAATGTGCGAGCGATGGTCACTCCAAAACCTAAGGCTCGGAGTAATTCCGCCAAAGACAGCTTAAATAGCTTGCTGGAAGGGCGCGGATCGAGGGTGTAAAGCCCAGGCGAAGCGGTTTCTGCGCTGGGCGCAAGGACAGTCGCGGAAACAAAGAGCAGCAGGTAGAAAATCCATCGTTCGCCACGAGAGAGAGAGCGACGTTGACTGGACGACCTCGGCGAAGCTAACCCGCGAAGCCGTCGTTTCTTTATAGCAAGTCGGTAATCTATTGGGCCAGGCGGACGTAGTCTCCCTAGTCAGACCAAATATCAAGATTTTTCTTTTTTGAGAATTTGGAGAGGGACAAAAAATAACCTGATATGTGAGGCGGACGCGCAGGAGGAGCGAATGTGAATGGGTGAGCCAAAAAAAATTGGGTCAAGGGTTAAGATCCAGAACCCATTTCATGTCGTACATTTTCATAGCAAGAAAGCAGACCTGAGAAGTCTTCTGTTGTGTAGCTCGAGAATCGAGATGACGGTGGAAGACAAGAATAGAGTGGCTGTGCCTCGGCGATCAAAATACTTTTGCTTGTAACCACCATCTCTCAGGCCGCCTTTTTTTTTTGGCGTCGAATAGAACGGGCTCTTGCGACGCGCAATGGAACGTACATTCCGATATTGACCTCCTCTGTCCCAGACTCTCGGTCCGCGCGTTGAAGCTTTGAAGACCTGGCTCGATGTGAATGCGGGGAGTAGATATAGAGGTATTGACTGGAGTCCTTTCTTTACCTTTAAGACAGGTTTTAATGCTGTTGTGCAGTCTCGTCGATGACGTTTCATGCGAACCGGAGTCTGGAGGCTGCTCTCCGACGACGCACGGCTCAGGTATTTGAAGTCCTTCCTTTACCTTGAGACGCTGTTTTGATGCTGTGGTGCAGGCTCGTTAACAATGACGATAGACCAGCGAAATGGAGTCTGGAGTTCGACGGCCCACTGGTACTGCGAGTCCAGTTTTCGACGCCCCGCGCCAGGTCGCCCGAATCTCAAGTCACAGGCATCGGGCTATCGGCGTCGTCGAGTGCGCCATGTGAAGACATCGAGGTCCGTTGACGTTGCTGCTCTCTCTTCTCTGGGCTAGGCTAATGTATCTCCCCTCAGCGCTCTTCACCCGGTTTACACGCCTATACCTTGCGGGTAGAATAAGCCTCTGTACCCGTGCGCTGTACCCGTCCCGGACTCGCCCGTCATCCGCATTGGCGATGATCACGAGCACGGGCGCGAGCTACATCGACGATTCGATGGCCACGTCACAGCTCCATCAGCCCCCACCGACGTCCACTTCGTCCTTCATGTCCGCCACCGTGACGGCAAGCGAAAAGCGACGCTGGGAAGGGCTGCGGGCGCGATGCCACTGGTACGAGATCATCAGCCAGCGTGGCTTGGGACGCTCGTCGGAGCGATGCTACGACTACAAGACCCAGCCTAGCAGGGCGTCTTCTGTATTGGCTTCGACCGCTGGTATCCGTGCTAGTGAGGGAGGGCCGGAGAGACGCGGAGCCTGGGTGACGATCCAGATGTGCAGTCGCCCCGATTCTGCCGCACGGCCCATCCCTGTCCTTCATCTCTCCTTCCACACGCTCTTTCTCCCTCGTCCGACCACCGCCGGATATGATCACTCGCACCACTCGCACTCCACCGCAGAGCAGCGCCTCCGCCGATACAGCTACATATCGCTCCTCCACGCGAGAGGCGTCGTTCGTGGAGGAGCCATCGACGCACAACTCGAACGCGACCTCGCCACTTGCATCGTGCTCTCCCTCTGCCCTCGCCAGCGCCCCCGTCCTCGCCGCCCACCGTCCCCGACCCCGCACACGTGGCACTCGCACGCTGACCCCACCTCCGCCTCGCCGTCGCGTCGCCGCGCCCAGTATTTTCCCTGTCGCGCGCGGTTCTAGGTGGTCCGATTCCCCCGGCTCGACAGGGCGGACGGCTTGCGCAATCCTGCGATCCGTCATTCTATCCTCTACTGATCGCCTATCCCTCTTTACTGGGATCGCTCTTGCACGCACGCAGACACCACCTCCGTCGTTCCCACCATTCCCTGTCGCGCGATGCTAGTATGAGGCGCTAGGTGCTACGTGGCGGCTTGCGACCCCCTCCTTCGGCTCGACGGTGAGGATGGCGGGCGCGTGGATAGCGCTCCCCTGCGCCCGTACTTCGTAGTCGCCGCGCCCGGTTACTCCGTTGCTAGGACGAGGCTTGCGATCCCCTTCCTCTCCTTCGACTCCGGCTCGAATGGGCGGACAGCCTGCGGCCCTGCGGCCCTGCGTCCTGAGATTCCTCTTCCATCCTCGTCGCTCCCGGCTTCTATTTCCACTGGGCGCACGACGTGCGGAATATCCTCAAACTCGTCACTGCTAAGATAGGGCTCGCCTGCGCCCGTACTGCCCAGGAGACGACACGCCTCCACCTTCACCATCCAAAGCTTAAAGGACTCCCCCCCCCGCTCGCTGCTCGCTGCGAGCCGGTACCGCACCCTGCACCACTCGTCCCGTTTTCGTCTCCGTCCGCCATCGTCTTCGCCGGTGGAGACGGCGCGCGCGGCTGGTCGCTGCTGGTGCGACGATGGATCCCGATTCGCTCTCCGCACTCTCCGCGCGCCTCGCTTCGCCATCGAGGAGTCCGTGTTCTCGTTTCCCGTGTATCAATCATTGCCACCGTCTTCGCCGGTGCCGCGCTGCGTGGGGCTCGTCTGCTGGGGGTGCGATGATGGATCCGAATCGCTCTCCGCACGCTCCTACCCTCCCACCGCTTCGCGTGATTGGGGAGTCCGCATCCACCCCTTCTCGCTGCCCGCATATCGTGTAGAGGCAGCGTGGAGACGGCGCGGGCAGCTCGTCGCTGCAGGTGCGACGATGGGTCCCGATTCGCTCGTCCTCCCACCACTTCGCGTCATCGAGTCCGCGTCCGCCCTCGTGGCCTCGCTGCCCGCGTACCGTGTGGAGATGTGGAGGCAGTGTGGATGTGGAGGTGCGCGCAGCGGGAGGAGACGGCGCTGCGGGTGCAACGATTGACCTGTTTTCCCCTCTCCGCGTTCTTGCTGCCCGCGTACCGATCATGGGCGGGGGTGGCGATGCGGAGATGCGCGCTGCGAGAGAAGGCGGCGCGCGCGGCTCGTCTGCTGCGGGTGCGAGGATGGGTCGCGATTCGCTCATCTCCCCCTCTCCGCACGCCTCGCTTCGCATCATTGAGGAGTCCGCGTCCTCGCTGCCCGCATACCGATCGTGGGGATATGGTGGAGGTGGTGGTGGGGCCAGCCGTGCCGCGTATGGTCGGCGTCTGCCTACCGTGACGGCCGCCGTCGGAGGAACAGGGGAGAGGAGATACGAAGATGAGAGATATGGTGGCGGCTTGCCAAATGAGTACAGCATCCGCCGTCGAGGGGATTCGATCTTAGTGCGGACAGATTCAGGGCTGGGACGCGCGAGGTCGTGAGGTTTGGACGGAGAGCGGACGGTTTGTCTGAAGCAGGAGCAGGAATGGTGGATTCAGAGCGGGCAGCGTAAGCGACGACTGGGACCTCCGACTGCTCTGTATCAGTGATACTTATACTACTAGTCACTCATAAATCCTTCATTCATCCATCCTTTACAACTCTCATAAATACATCGGATATCTTTTCCCGTCGCATCACGCCAAGCATATGTAGTATCATTATGGTGTGGGTTTCTCTCCAGGCGGCTGCATAGGCGCCCGCCCCCATCTTCCCTCGATGCCACGAGCCAGTCTCTTCGCCCTCCCGCTCGTTCTCCTCTCTTTCGTCGGTGTCTACTACCTCGCCCAATGGTACGCCGCCTCCGACCCTTCCAGCCAAACCATTCGACGCCTCCCCTCCTCCGGTTTTCACTGGGTGTCACGGTGAGTGATCCGGCCTGCGCCATCAAGTGGGCGGTCGCAAGTAATAAGTACTGGGCATTTTTCCTTATCTTGTTCCCATACTTTGTCCACCGATAGAAGCCGAGGAATTTTCGCCCGCTCACATCAAAGCACATCGGAAATTCGTTAGTTCCCGTTCTTTAACAGACATGATCTTCCCAAAGGATTCATTGGATTGTATTAGACGAGCTTAGTGATCCTCATTTTTTTTTGGAAACTGCATAGATCAAATCACCGCATACGCCTGGTTGAACTGAATTTTTTGGAATAATCATATGTCATGGTTGATTATTAGGGAGGAACAGCCCTTTCCGTTGGAGTTGTTTCTGCCACTCCCTCCACCAATAGTCGCGACCAATTCCGTCCCAATACAAATTCCAGTCGTCACATGCAGCCATGAGACGATTCTCCCAAATTTCGATCACATCTTGCGGAGGATTTGGAAAGGCCTGAATAGAGGTGCCGATGAGTCTGGAGTGGTTTGAACCTTGGATACGAACCTTGAGCCATCGTAAAATGTTATGATAGTGTTCCGGCTTGAAAGCGTCTGGCACATGGTATTCGTCGCTCTTGAAAGGCACAAATTCGCGAATATCTTGAAGAAGTTCCAGTGAACATAGGGAAGCCCTCACATACTGGCCCCAGCAGTGGTATTCTGGCCTAATATGATGTCAGGCTTTTAACCTTGATTTGTGTAAATACCTCGCACCAGAGTCTGGATGGTTGCTGCCCGGTCCTAATGTCGTTCAAAAATCGAATGCTTCCACGGGCCAGCTCCAATGACATAGCTCTACTAGAGGCATCTGATAAGAGGTGTCGTGCCATGCAATTGAGAAGCCCAACTATTCGTGGATTGGCGCCGGTGAAGAACTGCAGGGTGCATGTGACAGCCCTCAATTCATCCCACGAAATGTCCAGGAGAATGTGAAAATCCACCCAATCCCAATTCAATCCCAGGACACATGCTTGCACAATATGGCAAAGCAGCGGACATTGATACAACTGCTCCCATCCTGCTGGGAAGCTATCCGCGGGATCGCCAAGAGAGCAGCACGAGTCAATGCCACCGGGAAAGGTAGGGGCGATACCACGAATGGATGTGGCGACAAAGTGCATGAATTCATAGTCTTCGAACATATTGACTAAATCTGCTGGTGGATTTTCGATTTTCTAAATGCCCGTGAACATCGACAGTCAGGAAGCCACAAAACTAACCTTCAACAATTTGAGTGTCTCTTCCACCATGAGAAAATGTTTTTTCCCTATGTAATAGTATTGTTGAAAAAAGAAGATGGGGTTCATCCGTCTAATCAGAGGCTCAAATTCGGCTAAAGGTGGCAAATCGCTGATATCGAGCATGGTCAATTCACTGTTGATTGAAACATTGTGTCAACAATAAGTTCGTGAAACCATTTGAATGTAAACTTACAAGCCAACAGGGTCAGCCCGGTTGATTGAACGACGGTCGCACTGATAAGTAAGTGCTTTAAGAACTGAATGGGCGAAATCCACACAGAGTTGTTCTGTGCCGACATAGAACTTGCCTGCACGTTCGGCATCCTGGAGGAAGTCTTGAAACGAAGCGTGATATGCAGTGATATAGGAGGAGTATTTATCCGGGACATCCAGAACAGAATGCAGGTTCCGCAAGGTCAGTTGAACGTCGCCTGCTTTTAGCTCAAGAAGCTGTTCAAGCGTAATTGAACTGAGTTGGAACTTGGAGAAAGTGATCGCCTTTAGGATTGAAAGAAGTGGCAAACGGGCGGGAACCCTCGAGAGAATTTGTGTATATAATTGGTCAATGCCACTGAACGGTGACTCCGATGATAAGGTTTCCTGGAGGCGCTCAAGTCGCTCCGTTGGGCGAGAGTTCTCATCATCAACAAATTTGATGACAGTGCTTGCGTAGATGAAGTAGCCTGATGACTTTTTGACAAATTGGTCGAAGATTTCCTGTGAAGGCCACGGCATCGCAACCCTAGCCATGGTCTGGTGGTCTCGGTGAATCCGCGCAAATTCACGGCGTAGGTATTTCTTGATATCCTCAAATGACTGCTCCACATTGGATGGGTGATAGAGTCCCGCGTAAAGCGAGTCTTCGAAAATCTTGCGGATATCTGGCTCCGGTCGGCTGGCAATGAGAAATTTGAGAGGAAGATGCTCGCGCATGGACTGCGCGATCAAGCGTAAAATTTCCTGCTGTACCAGGTGGCCTTCACATTCGTCTAGGCCATCGATAAGGACGACTGGAAGTTGAATGTTGCTTTCTGAGAGGCATGGGGTCACAATAAGCGACTGCATTTGTACGCTCATCAACTTCCCGACCGAAGATGGATCATCCTCTACGATCTGCGAAATACGGGATTTCAACTGTGGAACACATAGAGCGAGCTGATATGCAATCGTGGTGAATAGCTTTTGTGCATTTCCACGAGTTGCATGGCCCCGCTTGAAGAAGAAACTTCCTCCCAATTGCCCAGTGTTTGCGAGTTGCTCAGCAAAGGTGCGCATGATGGCAGATTTACCAGCTCCTGCTGGTCCATGCAGCCAGAGAACGGGAAGACCCTTCGTCGCCTTCTCTCTATATGACCACCACGATTCCTTCTCTGACCATTCTGACTTTATTGCCCAATTCCATAATTTGTCGAGCATCTTGCTGCGCGTCTCGGGGTGGCATCGTGGTTGCAGGTAGCTGTCTGCTGAGTCGTGCATAGCTTCCAGAGCTACGGCGCGATGTAGGATATGAATGCCTGGAATTGTTATTAGTCCAGTAGGAGTTAATTCTGAATACAGAACGTGCCTGTTTCCCCGCTGCGGTACACATTATTCACATTTCCTCCGACGAATGTGCCCCCGTCGATCGTTGTCGGCTCGTTTGCAGTTGAGCGTTGCCATGTGTGAGAATTCGAGGCACCACTGCGGCGATATTGAATTGCCTGATTGTCATGAGGGGAATAATGGGCGCGGGGATCATTTGGTGGGAATGAATTCGATGGGGGTGGGATCTGAAATCCAAATTCATGAGAAGGGAAAGCGGAACCATGATATTGGTTCCTAGATGGAGATACAGCCCAAGGGGCCGATGATGAGACACCGTGGTTGTCTTCTGGCTCCAAGTCGCGCTGGGAGTTGATTTGAGATCGAAATGACGGCTGCACGTCTGCAGCGCGGCTTACTGAGTCCGCTGAAATGAAGATGAATAAAATTGATGCTCACCATATGGCCTAGACCTATTTTCCGTGTGACGAGTGTTTCTCACAACTCCAGGCAGGACACGGCCGCCATTAACGTCGTCTAGATCCCAACCAAGATCCCAACCAATGCTCTGTCGCGACGTCTCTGGGCTCCCTAGAGCATGCTGAGCCCCTTGCGCTCGGTGCTCCTGGACCGCAAATTGCTGGTGGTTGTTCTGTATGTGAATGTCGCCTGCGGCATCGTAGAATGCCCCGCCAGTGATGACTACGTTGGAGGTGTTGTCGAAGAGGGGCATGGAGGTCAGGATCCCGGAAGGAAAGTTGTTGACACTAGAAGAGTATGCGCGAAAGCCGCACTCAAGCCATGTTGCTTACAGCAAGAGCACAGCAAGCCTACAGTAGTATGATGTGGCGTGTCGAAGTTGCGTAATATTCAACAGCACTTCGACAGTCACGAATCACGGAGGTACCTGTTGGCCGTGGTACTGCGTAACGGGTCACGGAGGGGGCTGTCGAATCAAACCTCAATGGCAATGAGGTTGTCCCCAGAGGTGGCCGTAACGGTTCAACTCAGCTTCGACCGCTTTAAAAATAATAAATAATTTCATCCGACATCTACTCACACGCGGGGGTTTAAATCGTATTTGTGGATTGCAAGGTCTCGTACTACAGCGTAGGGACGGAGTTTTGGAATAATATCTAAATCTGCTCAGTGGGGAGTATCCGAGTCTGAGATCTGAGATACGAGTTAGAAAATGGACTGGAGGACATCCATTTAGACATATTCGAAATACCAAGGGCCGGAGGATGTAGGTTACCTAGGGAAGAGCGAAATATTAATCAGTCAAGGTATGATAGTATCCATCGGGGAATACGGAAAGAAACTAGCGGGGAAAGAAACCGGCGGTATCTACTCCACTCCACTATCAAACAAGGGTATCCGACCACAGATGAGAAGGGAACTCGCGGCGATATCATATCACATTGAGCTTTTCACTGCAGTTTTCGAATTCATTGCAAGTGCAATGAGTATGATATTTGGCTCTCTTGCAGTAAACACAGTGGCAGTGGCTCGGGAAAACAGGGACGAAAATAACGAGAGCAGACCCAAACGAACCTGAATCCCAGAACGGCATCCGATACCTAGCGTGAGCGATGTGGGATCGAGCGTCTTTGTTTTTTTTTTTTGAAAAAGCCAGGAGAATCCCGACGAGGACAATTCGATAATCTTGCTGGCAGATCAAGAGTGTAAAGCTCAGGCGAACAGGTTTCTGGGCTTGGCGCGAGGACAGTCGCGGAACAAACAAAGGGCAGCAGGTAGAAAATCCATGGTTCGCCACGAGAGAGAGAGAGAGACGTTGACGGGACGACCTCAGCGAAGTTAATCCGTGAAGCCGTCATTCCTTTATAGCAAGTCGGTAATCTCTTGGGCAGGCGGACTCGCAGGAGGAGCGAATGTGGATGGGTGAGCCAAAAAAAACACACAACTTGGGTCAAGGGTCAAGATCCAGAAACCAGCGCAATAGTCCACCTTAATCATAAGAAAACCAGGCCCGGGAAGTCTTCTGTTGTGTAGCTCGAGAATTGCCTAGATGACGGTGGAAGACAGAAATACAGTGGCTATGCATCGGCGATCAAAAATGCTCTTGCTCCTCCTGGCTACTACGACCATCTCGTAGTAAGGTCTTTGTTTCTCGGCGTCGAATACTAAGGGCTCTCATCTGACGCATAATGGAACATATACATTCAGCTACAGACTGCCTCTGTCCCAGTCTCTCAGTCCGCGCGTTGAAGACGCGGCTCAGCAATGCGGAGAGTAGAGTAGAGGTAGTATGGATGTCCTTTCTTAACCTTGAGATGGGCTTTAATTCTGTTGTGCAGCGTCAACCACGATAGATTTTTCCAGCGAAATCGAGTCTGCCCCCCCAACGATGCACTCCGAGTCCAGCTTTCGACGCCCTGCGCCAGGTTGCTTTAATCTCAAATCACCAGCATCGGCGCCATGTGAAGGCAGAAGAGGTTCGTTAACGTTGTCGCTCTCTCTCTTCTATGGGCTGGGCTAACGTTCCTACCCTCCAGCGCTGACTCTACCCATGGCCACTTTACATGCCTACCTTGTTGGCAGAACCCTCTTCACCGGTTGCGTCCATACCCCGCGCGCAGTCCGTGTCCCGGACTCGCCCCTATGCGCACTGACGATGATCCCGAGCACGAGCGCAAGCTTCACCGAAGGCTCGATTCGAGTGCCACGGCCACGTCACAGCATCATCGCCTCCGCTATCAACGTGCGCTTCGTCCTCCATGTCCGTCGCCGTGACGACAAGCGACGCACGACACTGGGTCGGCCAGCTGCGATGCCACTGGTACGAGATAGTCAGCTGCGAACGCGACGCTGGGGCGGGTGGCTAATCGGAGCCATGCTGCGCTAGCAAGATCCTGCAGCGCGTCATGAGCTATATTGGCTTCGATCGCCAATAGCCGTGTGGATGCGGGAGAGCCGGGGAGACCCGAAGCCAGGGTGACGATCCAGATGTGCGATTGCCCGATCCTGCCGTTTGTGTACACTCCCATCCTTCACCTCTTTCCCCACGCGCTCCTCGTCCGACCATGGCCCAATGTGACCACCCGCACCACCCGCATCACCCACACCACCCCGCAAACAGCGCCTCCTCCGCCCCAGCTACATATCCCTCGTCCGCGCGAAAGGCGTCGTTTGTCGAGGGACCATCGATGCACGAGCACGCCTCGCTGTCGCACGACTCGGTCACCAGCTGCATCGTGCTTCTCGCCTGCGCCCCCGCCCTCGCCAACCACCCTCCGTGTCCTTTGTCGCGTCGTCCCGACCCCACACACGTGGCATTGGCAGTCGCACGCAGACATCCCCGCCGATCTCGTCATCGCCGTCCACGCCCAGTACTTTCCTGTCGCGTGAGCTCGCACAGGGCGTGGGGTGGCCCATTGCGATCCCCTTCGTCCCTTCGTCCTGCGGCTGGGCAGACGGCCTGTGCGATCGTGTGATCGCTCGCTCTATCCTCGTCGCCTCGGCCTACATACTCACCGTCCACCTTTCGCCTGCCGCCCGTACCAGGCCATGGAAACGATTCACCGCCGCCTTCGCATTCACCGGGATGCGATACGATGTCACAGGGCCCGAGGGGATCCTAAGCTTGAAGGCCCCGCTCGCTCGCGCGCACCGTTTTCGTCTCCCCCCTCCGCACCCCCGCACCCTCGCACCATCGCACCTCCCTTCGCACCATCGAGGAGTCTGCGGCCACCCTCCTCGCTGCCCGCGTATCGCCCGTCCCTTTTTCGTCTCCACCCGCCATTGTCTTCGCCGGTGGCGCGCGTCGCTGCGGGTGCGACGATTGTCCGTATCCCCCCCTCCGTGCGCCTAGCTTCGCGTGATTGAGCAGTCCGCGTCCGCCCTCCTCGTTCCCTGTGTACCGATCACCGCCATCGTCTTCGCCGAGACGTCGTGGGCGGCTCGTCGCTACGCGTGCGATAGTGGATCCTCCTTCGCTCGTTTTCCCCTCGCCGTGCGCCTCGCTTCGCGTGAATGAGTCCGCCCTCAGCGCCTCACTGCACGCGTACCGATCATAGGGATGTGGGTGGGGAGGTGCGCGCTGAGAGGGTGGGTCGTCGCTGTGCGGGTGCGATGATTCGCCCGCCTTCCCCTCTCCCCGCGCTCGCACCGCTTCCCGCCATCGAGGAGTCCACGTCCTCGCTGTCCGCGTACCGATCGTGGACTGTGTGGGTGGGGAAGTGCGCGCTGCGGGCGGCTCGTCGTTGCGGGTGCGACGATTGACCTGATTCACCCGCCTTGCCTTCTCCGTGCGTGCGCACCACTTCGCATCATTGAGAGGCCCGAGTTCCTGGCTGCCCGCGTACCGCCCGTGGATTTGTACTATTCTAGGTGCGCGCTGCGTACCGTGACGGTCGGCGGTCGTCGGAGGAACAGGAGGGTTAGGGTCAGACGATACGAGGATGACGGATACGGCTCACCAAATGGGTACGGTTATATGAGTCGCTATCGGGGGAGATCGATTGTGGTGCGGACAGATTCTGGGCTGGAAAGCGGGAGGGGCTGAGAGGTGGGGACAGAGAAAACGCGTAGCTGGAGCGGGAGTGGGGGTGGATTAGGGGCGTGCAGCTACATATCATCTTCTCGAGTAAGGGAAACGATTCCACGCCGCAGACCTCCATGACTGCTCTGTATCCGATACTTATACTGCTAGTCACCCATTTCATCCATCCATTATCATACACTACTCATAAATATATCGGATATCCTTCCCGTTGCATCACGCCAAGTATATGTATGGCGTTGGTTTCTCAAGTCTTCGCCGTGCGGCTGCATAGGCGCCCGCCAACATTCTCTCGATGCCACGATGCAGTCTCTTCGCCCTCCCGCTCGTTCTCCTCTCTTTCGTTGGTCTGTACTACCTTGCCCAATGGTACGCCGCCTCCGACCCCTGGCCTGCGCCATCAAGTGGGCGGTCGTAAGTAATAAGTATACTGGACATTTTTCTTTATCTTGTCCCCGTACTTCGTCCATCGATGAGGTTTATAGAAGCTGAGGAATTTTCGCCCGCTCATATCAAAGCATATCGGAAATTCGTTAGTTCCCGTTCCTTGACAGACATGATCTTTCCAAAGGATTCATTGGATTGTATTCGACGAGCTTAGTGATCCCCTTTTTTTTCGTGGAAACTACATAAATCAAATCACCACATACACCTGGTTGAGCTGATTTTTTTTTTGAATAATCATCTGTCACGGTTGATTAGGGAGGAACAGCCCTTTCAGTTGGAGTTCGTTCTGCCACATCCTCCACCTATAGTCGGGATCATTTTCTACCCAATGCCATGATCTCTTGTCGCATGCAGCCATGAGACGATTCTCCCAAATTGCGATCACATCTTGCGGAGGATTTGGAAAGGCCTGAACAGAGGTACAGGTGAGTCTGGAGTAGTTTGAACCTTGGGTACGAACCTTGAGCCATTGTAAAACCTCATGAAAGTGTTCCGGTGTGCAAGCGTGTCTTGCAGGGTACTTGAAAGGGACAAAATCACGAATATCTTGAAGAAGTTCCAGTGAACATGGGGAAGCCCTCACATACAGGCCCCAGCTGTAGCATATTGGCCTAATATGATGTCAGGCTTCCAACCTTGATTTGTGTAAATATCTCGCACCAGAGTCTGGATGGTTGCTGCCCGGTCCTAATGTCGTTCAAAAGTCGAATGCCCCCGCGGGCCAGCTCCAATGACATAGCTCTACTAGAGGCATCTGATAAGAGGTATCGTGCCATGCATTTGAGAAGCGCTTCCATTTTCCATTCACTGGCACCGATGAAGGGCCGCAGGGTGCATATGGCGGCCCTCAGTTCATCCCACGAAACATCCAGGAGAATGTGAAGATCCACCAAATCCCAATTGGATCCCAGGATATATGCCTGCACGATACGGCAAAGAAGCGGACACTGATACAACTGCTCCCATTCTGCGACAGACAGGACTGGGAACCTATCCTCGGGATCGCCAAGGGAGCAGTCCGAGTCAATGTCATCCTCGGGAAAGCCAAGGGAGATTTCGCCGAGGGATATGGTGAGAAAGTGCATGAATTGATAGTCTTCGAACATATTGACCAAATCTGCTGGTGGATTCCCGATTTTCTAAATGCCCGTGAGCATCGACAGTCAGGGAGCCACAAATCTAACCTTCAACAATTCGAGTGTCTCTTGCACCATCCATTTTGTGAAAGACATTGCCTCCCTGGAACTTGGTCGTCTCAGAAGAAAGATGGGGTTCATCCGTCTAATCAGAGGCACAAATTCGGCTAAAGGTGGAAAATTGCTGATATTGAGCCTGTCCAATTCACTGTTGATCGAAAAGTTGCGTCAACAATAAGTTCGTGAAACCATTCGAATGTAAACTTACAAGCCAACAGGGTCAGCCCGGTTGATCGAAGGACAGTCGCACTGATAAGCAAGTGCTTTAAAAACTGAATGGGCGAGATCCACACAGAGTTTTTCTGCGCCGACGTAGAACTTGCCTGCACGTTTGGCATCCTGGAGGAAGTCTTGAAACGAAGCGTGATACCCAGTGATACACAAGCATTCATCCCGGACGTTCAAAACAGAATGCAGATTCCGCAAGGTCAGTTGAACGTCGCCTGCTTTCAGCTCAAGAAGCTTTTCAAGCGTAGTTGAACTGAGTCGGAAGTAGGAGAAAGTGATCGCCTTTAGGATTGAAAGAAGTGGCAAACGGTTGGGAACCCTCGAGAGAATTTGTGTATATAATTGGTCAATGCCACTGAACGGTGACTCCGATGATAAGGTTTCCTGGAGGCGCTCAAGTCGCTCCGTCGGGCGAAAGTTGTTATCATCAACAAATTTGATGACAGTGCTTGCGTAGATGAAGTAGCCTGACGACTTCCAAACAAATTGGTCGAAGATTTCCTGTGAAGGCCACGGCATCGCAACCCTAGCCATGGTCTGGTGGTCTCGGTGAATCCGCACAAATTCATGGCGTAGATATTTCTTGATATCCTCAAATGACTGCTCCACATTGAATGAGTGATAGAGTCCCTCGTAAAGCATCTCTTTAAAAATCTTGCGAATATCTGGCTCCGGTCGGCTGGCAATGAGAAATTTGAGAGGAAGATGCTCGCGCGTGGACTGCGCGATCAAGCGTAAAATTTCCTGTTGTACCAGGTGGCCTTCACATTCGTCTAGGCCATCAATAAGGACAACTAGAAGTTGAATATTGCTTTCTGAGAGGCATGGGGCCACAATAAGCGACTGCATTTGTACGCTCATCAGCCTCCCGACTGAAGATGGATCGTCCTCTACGGTCTGCGAAATGCGGGATTTCAACTGTGGAACACATAGAGCGAGCTGATATGCAATCGTGGCGAATAGCTTTTGTGCATTTCCACGAGTCGCATGGCCCCGCTTGAAGAAGAAACTTCCTCCCAATTGCCCAGCATCTGCGAGTCGCTCAGCGAAGGTGCGCATGATGGCAGATTTACCAGCTCCTGCTGGTCCATGCAGCCAGAGAACGGGAAGACCCTTCGTCGTCTTCTCTGTATATGGCCACATCCTTTCCTTCTCCGACCATTCTGACTCTATTGCCCAATTCCATAATTTGTCGAGCATCTCGCTGCGCGTCTCGGGGTGGCATCGTGGCTGCAGGTAGCTGTCTGCTGAGTCGTGCATAGCTTCCAGAGCTACGGCGCGATGTAAGATATGAATGCCTGGAATTGTTATTAGTCCAGTGGGAGTTATTAATTCTGAATACAGAACATGCCTGTTTCCCCGCTGCGGTACACATTATTCAGATTTCCTCCGATGAATGTGCCCCCGTCGATTGTCATTGTTGGTTCGTTTGCAGTCGAGCGTTGCCATGTGTGAGAATTCGAGGCGCCACTGCGGCGGTATTGAATTGCCGGATTGTCATGAGGGGGAAAATGGGCGGGGGTATCATTTGGTGGGAATGAATTCGACGGGGGTGGCATCTGCAATCCAAAGTCATGAGAAGGGGGAGCGGAACCATGATATTGGTTCCTGGATGGAGATACACGTGGATAATCTAGTGCGGGGGCGCTCGCAAGAAATACACCCCCAGGGGTCGAAGATGAGACGCCGTGGTTGTCTTCTGCCTCCAAGTCACGCTGGGAGTTGATTTGAGATCGAAAGGACGGCAGCACACCTGCAGCGCCGCTTACTGAGTCTGCTGAAATGAAGATGAATAAAATCGATGCTCACCATATGGCCTAGACCTATTTTCCGTGTGACGAGTGTTTCTTACAGCTCCAGGCAGTACACGGCCACCATTAACATCGTCTGGGACCCAACCGATGCTCTGTCGCCATGTCTCTGGGCTCTCAAGAGCATGCTGAGCCGCTTGCGCTCGGTGCTCCTGGATCGCAAATTGCTGGTGGTTGTTCTGTATATGAATGTCACCTGCGGCATCGTAGAATGCCCCGCCAGTGATAACTACGTTGGAGGTGTTGTCGAAGAAGGGCATGGAGGTCAGGATGCAGGAAACAAAGCTGTGGACACTATATGTAAGCCGCGCGCAAGTCACGTTCCTTACAGCAGTAGCGTGATGCGTGTCAAAGTTGCGTAATAATAATATTCAACAGCAATACAGTTCAATTTGACAGTCACGCATCACGGAGGTACCTGTTTGTACATGTCGGCCTCGAAATAATGTGGTACTTAACGGGTCATGGAGAGGGCTGTCGAATCAAAAAGGAAGTTGTGCACAAAAAAACCTATGGTAATCTGTTGCACGATGACCACACCCCACGAAACATTGACAGGCCCCCAGATTGAATAGTATGTATCGTTCCTGGGAATATATATCGCCATGAAAACACTGAAGCGATGGTGTAAAGCCTCGACTTCAATCGCTGTGCGGTATGTGTCGCATTGAAGTACGGAAGTCCCGGGTGCAAGATGCGGGGGCAAAGCCTCTGTATCCCCCCCCATGTGTGCCATGTTAAATCGTGTCATTGGCTCTCAAAAATATAAGTAGGCACGAAGCACGAACCTATGCACTTCCCTCATTTATTTTTGGTGGTGTTTCATATGTCTTCTTCTCCCGCGTCTTTGCGATATCGATCATTCGACCGGGATTAGACCTTATTAGTACTTTTAGTTGAGACGTTTTTAAATTCTCTGATTGGTCGAGAATTGTGGAGCAGCCAATCACAGAATTTGAAAACTCTTCGCTTAAAAGTGCTAATAAGCTCTATTTCTGACTTAATTCTATGAAGGTCCTTACTGGACAAAAGGGTTTTTATTCATTTGAGCAGGTTCTTTTTCATGAGATCTTTTGAAGATTTTCAACTTTTATCGAAATCTTCCCAGATCTCGCAAGATCTTTCGAGAACTTGAAAGATATGACTCCGGGTGCAGCCCTTTGACATGTCCCGAGTTGTACCAGTCTGCCTACGGCATAGTGCTCGCACTCAGATTTGCCGTTGCGCAGACTGGTCACGAGTCTAGTCGGATTGCTAGCAGAGTGTGAAAGGGACTGCTCAGCTTACTTGGTATGACTGGCATGGTAAAGTGCTCAAGACAAGGAAGGGCTCATTCACGGTTCCTGCGCTCAACAACACGTTGCCAATTTTAAGCCAAGTTGGACTCCGTCCTATCCTTCCTAGTGGTCACAATGCTACAGATGTCTGGATGCTTCTCAATTTGACCACGCAGGTGGAGGGTAAGACGGTTACGAATGAACAATACGTGTGTAGGCTGTTCAGTTCCATCCCATCTGATTAATTGTACCCTTCAGTTTACAGCATCTCTGGCAAACGCAACTCTCGTGGATCCACGTATCCATGTGACTTCAACTCGCGATCTAACACAGGGGGCATGCCCCGCCGCTTAAAATCTATAAGCTGCAGCCGCTTATAAGCGGCGGGTAACCCGCAGGTGTCTCGCTTATTGATTGCAAGCCTCCTGTTTGCCTCGTGTTGTTTTGTAATAGGAATTGATTGGTTGTGAGTTCGAACCTGAGTGGTAGCATCCTTTGTGCAATGTTGTAGATATATTGTAACTTGAACAATGCAGAGGTAGGACTGTAAAGATGTCCAAAAAAATCACTGAACCATAGTATGTATTCTCAGTTGTTCCTGGGTTTTTTCTTACAACAGCATGTTTGGGTGTTTTCCCAACAATTCTCGCTAATAATGCCAAAGGCACCCACTTGTACAGCAGGGCACTTGCTGCATTGTACAGTCCAAGAATCATGCTGAGAAAAAAATCTTCTGCTGGATGGGCCACACCACTGCTGCTAACTGGTGAAATATTCGTGAAAACAAAACTCAGGGGGCGCAAAAGCACCTTAAAGAATCCCAATAATGTGCACAAGAATGTGCATATATGGCTCTGTGATCCTCGTAGTACCAATAATATTTTTTTGCATTTACCATGCAATTACAAAATATAGACAACACTGCAAAAAGAATGCTGCTAGTCGGGTTCGAACATACAGCACATCAAATGACATTATACATGAACATGAGGCAAACATGAGGTTTGCCATCAATAAGCGAGACACCTGCGGGTTACCCGCCGCTTATAAGCGGCTGCGGCTTATAGTTCTATAAGCGGTGGGGCATGCCCCCTGTGTAATGTTTACTCTGTCTGCGAAAGGTGGCGTGGCACCATGGACTTGGCTGGATCATCCTGCTGGGACTGTTAGTGTATTTGTCCACGCAGAGAGTGGTCTACCTTCAAATGGATTCTACCTTGTTCCCGGTATTGACCGCACTGGTATATTTCCCGCCATGGCATTCGGTATGAAGACTCACATTTTGACTAGTGAAATTCATCTTGAACGAGGGACTATCCAAGAACACATGCCCAGATCCTGCGCAGTTCGTCGTTCGATCACTTTGGAATAACAATCATACGGCATGATGATTTGTTTGTTTTGTCTGTATTAATTATTAAGGTATCACTTTGAGTGACCGCTAAGAAATTTCTGTTTGAACCCAAGTCTGAACGATCTGAACCACGATGCAAAGTGTCGTGCATGCTCAGCCATTATCGCAGCAGGAAAATGGCGAACAAGCCAGAAATCACAGGGTCTTACTTTTACTTTCTGAATAGACTGTAGCTGTCCCTCAGACCACACAGGCCACTGCATCAGTCTGCATGCAATAATGGTACTCCGACCACGAACTTTGCGACCAGGAATATGTAAGTGAAGCGAGTAATACGTCAGTTACTAGTAGAAAACGTAACACGTGTATAGTGAGTGAATGATAATATTGAGTTCAGGAACCCTTATATAATCAGCAACCGAGACGAGAGGACTTATTGATGGCTTCACTAAGTCAAAGACCATAGATCTGTTCAATACTTCAAGTCTAGCAACAAGAAAGCAAGAATAGATAATCTAAGTCTGGCGAAATTACAGCCAAATAGAGGAAATCTGAGTGAACTGTGAAGTCTAGCAACAATACAGTAGAAGCGGATAAAGGTAATTGAGCTTGCTCCTCAACTTAGATCACACAGAGGTTTCGGTTCACAGGGGATACTGTATTGCAAAAGTATGAAGATGGATTGTCCTAACAAGGGTGTGGACTCCTATACTGTACCATTTCGACCGTAGATTCAGGTCACAGGTCACAGCCAGACCTGAATTGAATCTATTTAACTTTTGTCACAGGTCACTGGCTTTTGGGATCGCGATTTTTGGCCGTTTTCCTGGTAAAATTCACCGGGAAATGCCGAAAATCGCCCAAAAAGGAAATTCAATCAATCAAAAGGTGAACAAGACACACCTCCGCTTCGCTCCGGAGATGAGCACAGACAAATGATGCAAATGATTATATTTAGAGTTATATCATTCTATACAGGAAAACCCGAAAGTAAAATGCACCAACGCGATGCACGTACCTATCCAGCAACAGTGGCCCAGAGAGCAACGAATCAACTGGTGTAAGAAAAATACCAAAGGAAGTGGTTGGTTAACTCTTGAACAGCGGCTGGCGTTGAGCTCTACCTGGGCTTTATCTGCAAAGTAATTCGAAGGGATGACTCGGCGTCCGAAATACAAAGCTAAATCTCATGTGAATGAATTGGGTGATACCATGGACCGCGTTCGAGGCATTACGACAGGAAGAAACAGGCACTTGATATGTTGAAGCTGTAATCAAACGAGGAAAGTAGACAGCGTCCAAGGACCAGGAGCTTTCCCAGATAGAAGCACAAAACACGGCAGAGGTGCAATTTGGATGCTGTCAGAAGCTGGCGCAGATATTCCGAAGCATAGCAACGGGCAGAGCAACCTAGTTGGAAGGCAACGAGGTTAGCGAATCAGCCTAGAATATTGTCCAAGACATATGAGAGAGAATCATACCAAAGCGGTAAAGCATCGAATTTTAGAAATGAGCCGCGAACACCGAGGCTGAAAGGAAGGTGTGGTTTGGAAAGATTTTCGTTGTGGTATTACATTATGGGAAGCGTTGAACGCTGGAACGTATCGTGGGTAATTAACTGTTATTTTTTTGAGAATATTGGAGGCTGCACACATTCAAGATGGTCCACCACCGTTGAGGGCGGCGGGCCGTTGTGAAGAAATGAGAGTCCTATCCAAGGAATTGATCCAGAAAGGAGGCCAGACAACAGTGGTGAGGAGCCATGACCACGATTTGCAGAAATCCGCATTCGATTGAGCGAAGAATTTTGAGGCGTTGACGAAAGAACCCAGATTGTAATTGAGGCGAGATATTGAATGTATTTGATGTGTTGAGATATATCGGCTCCCCTGCACAGGCATCTTCCACCACAGGTGTGCTGAATGAGGCGATGAAACGAGTCAGGACGAGTGTGAATGAGGAAAGCACTGGGATCGGATGAGGGGAAGAAAACAACAATTGAAGATGGATTTATAAAGCGCAGGATCATGATCACGGAGAGGTCAAAAAGTTTGTCAACTGCGTGTTGAGGCTATGCGATCATGAGACCTGGCTGTTTTGCTCGATGACCCCAGAATGGCTTAGATTCAACAGCTTTACTGTACGTACCTGTATGGTAGCAACCGTCACGGTCACGATAGGGCCGTTGCGTTGCTTGTTTTTGGCGCCGTCACGATCACGGTTGGGGCCGTTGCATTGAAAAAATCGTGACATGGCGAAAAGAAGTTCTGAAAACAAATTGTGAGTCTGAATATCTGCTAGAATGGCTTGTGAACCATTGATTACAGGATTGAAACAGAATAACTATGCTCCATCTCGTTGAAATCCCTCAATATTGCCAGAAAGAAAAAACATCTTTTGTTGCCTATTCAAGCGACGGTCACGATCACGGTGGTTCCGTTGCCTGAAAATGAGGCAACAGGTTTGTCACGGTGCTTGGGGCGTTGCTTCCATAGAGGTACGTACAGTACTGTTGAGGCGCAGCTAGTTGAAGACAGTTAATTTCGGGCATGGTGAGAATATGAACGACAAAATGAATGTGATAGGGATCTCCAAAAGCTGTGGGCATTGCGGCGCAGCTTCCGTGGTTTTTTTGAGCGTTGAAGTTCAGAGCAGGAACGAAGAGGGACATGTGGAATTAGCTCGTATGGGGATGAGACCAAAGAGATGCAAAGAATCGCAAGGGTAATCGTTAAAGAATGGTCAGTGTAGCGCTCAGAGCTCTGTCCTATGTGCAAAGTTTGCGCAGTGCGTAGTTGTCGCAATGGGGATAGCTGCGCATGGAAATGGGAAAGCATGGAGGATTATGAGCACAGATGCGGCTGGCGAGCACAGTAAGACGAAAGGACATAGGATAAATGGAGAAAGGCACAAACAGCTGCAAAATATCACGAAGCATTTCATTAAAGAACGGTTAATCTAAGTGGCCACAGGTCACAGGGGCTGACTCTACGGTCGAAATGGTACAGTATACTCTACTATGGAAGTGAGTCAGAGGTATCTACCTCATTTAGACTCAGTCACAGCCTTGAACTGAAGGATCGGCCAATTTGGATTTTTTCAGAAGCCAAAAATCAAATTTTTTCTCGCCCAGCGTGTTCTAGTGCCGTTTCCCGGCATTTTGAAGATAATTTCGAACCGAAACCACGAAAAACAGGCACGGTACGAACAGTTTACACGAAAAAAATGAATCTAGTGCTCCTCCCTATCTTCTAGCCCCAGAAAGATATTCCGCTTAGAATAAATCCTGTTTCAGGCCAAAATGAGGGGAACCTTGAGTAAAAACAGTCCACGACCCGAAATCGCCTAGGTTATTTCAAGCAATTTTGGCCGAATCTGTGGGAACCCCGTGTCTTTTAAACGGGTTTTAGGCCAATCTGCCCAGAACCCCGGGTTTTTTGGGGGGTTTGACTGGAATTCGAGCCCATTTCTTATTCTAAAGGTGGCTATCTCAAGGACCCAATATCTGATTATCTGCACCTCAGGTTGTCCCGCTATTTCTGAGTTCCACGGTTCCGCCCTGTAAAGGAAGCAATAAACTAGGTTAAATTTGGAACGTCTATGATACATTTTTTCCCTCTGACATCTCATTAACCAAGTTCCCATGCTTTCCAAATCCATCTTCACCACTCGCGCTTTGTTTCTGTATTTACCATCAATAAAATCTTCTGCTGCGCTCTATGCCCACGGCGTTGAGTCTCCTCGCCTGCCGTCCCGTTATTCTACGTTCAAACATGGAAGAAACCTGTTGTCACCTCAAAGCCGCCGACCCGATTCCCACAAATAGCACCCGCAGTATACAGTAAGAATTTCATCTGACCGCGGGGGTGTTAGAGAACCGGAAAAAGCACTACATTTTGATGGCCCCTCGGCCATCAAAATATAGTGAAGCTTCCGAATCCGATGCCGAAGAGACCCAAGGTTTTGGTCAAGATTTCGGCCCGACATAGCCAAAATACTACAGGGGGGGTATCGTATATAACATATAACTATGCATATGGAAATTTGTCTCGGTTTCCTCGGGCACGTATTCGCATCGCAGGCTGGTGAACTTGAAGTTCAATTCGAAGACGGAGCAGATGCTGGTTGAGTTTGGTCGCAATGTGATTTTAAGACAAAAGTCGCGATAGAGGTCATGAAGAAAGAAGGGGCGATGATAGCAATGATGCAGTGTTTTTGCAGCGATGTCTGGCTCGGCCGCCCGGGAGATGTTGGGCCATCAAAGAATTGGTTCGGCGAGTCTTTCCTCTCTTTTAAAGCTGTATTTTAACTGGGTGGGTCAAATTTTCCTAACGTGAACCCGACTCTGTGAATCGTAATGGAGCACCGTGTGGGTGGGGATTAATATGTGGTGAAGGCACACTAGCGAATGTTCAACCCAAGGTTAACAAACACTGGTTGAATATAGTAATGAAATCTCGGTTGAGCGCTCCACAGAATACAGGTTCGTATTATATATCCATCGGAATATGTGGGATGCAACCTCACATCACATAAGGAAGAGCATCGGTGGTATATTGTCATGAAGATTGGATGCCTCGGTTTGCCCGTCATCAGGATCTACTGTTTGTTATTTTGTCAGACTGAACACCATGAATTATTGAGGGTGTGTGAGCTCACTGTGTACAAATGGGCGATCCACCTCAGTTTGATACAGTGGGCAGCCAAGATGGCGTGCAACGTCCTGGCTGTCTGGATCAAAGCCTTTGCCTTGGTGGAATTGGCGCAGTCCCACGTAGACGCTAGCATCCCAATACGACCCCCTCATCTTCGTACTCAGCTGAATGGAAGGGAATCCCAGCAGTGTTGCCTCCGCCGTGGTGAGATGTTCAACACCCGAAGGGTCCCGGGACCAATATGCTGGACAGTCTGGCCACCCAAATGACGATGGCCCGGTTTGCAAGTCCTTTACCGGGCAAAGAAATAGGAAACCGTGAGGGGCATCTTCCGTAGCCGCTGAAATGTGAATTCTGAAATAGATTTGCTCCACAACAACTAGTTAAGGAGGTTACTGCAAAGGTGAGACCAATCACGGGCTTAAAACGTACGATAATTCTCGAAATTGGATGTGATCTGCAGGCAGCGGAAAATGCGATTTGCTTGGCTGAGCCAAGACAGCGCAGAACCGTACCAATACATATTTGTCACAAGAGTCTTGGTCGATACATCCCAGGAGTTCAAACTTGAGTAAACATGATTAGAGTAGATCACCATCCAGGCGAAGCGAATAAAATACCGGGTCCAGCCATCCTCCAGGTCCTCCCCATCTTCTCCGTACCAATCACACCAATGAACCTCGACATCCGGCAAAGAGGCAATCTCCATCCAGTCTTGGGGTCGATCGCTCGAAGAACAGCCAATTACCGCACCCAGATTCACCGACACATCGGGGGTTATGGAAATGCTTGGAAGATGCTTGCGACGATGTGACAGATCCCAATAACATATTCGATGATACTGTTCTAATGTCAGAGATTCGATGACCATGGCCTCTTGGCATGGTGCATTCAAGGAAGTGAATCCTTGTGCGTGAGATACCTCCTCCACAACATAAAAATGAATACTATCACTGGGAATGAGGTCCACGCAGAGCCGGCCAGTTGAGCGACGTATCCAAATTGTGCACTGTCTTTCGGACTGGAGTCGTTGTTAAGAAGTCAGGTACCTCCCAGATGACTAGCACTCACGAGGTGGTGTTGGAAGGCTGGGCGGAAATAGTCTTTCACCTCCTAAGACAGTGAGTGTCAGTGGTAGAGACACTGGGTCTCATTTTACAGACCTTGAACTCCGTATTCTACAGGCAAATCAGCATTCCGCAATCGGGAAGTCACATATGTCGTACACAGAGTCCGTAGATATACACTGTCAAAATTGGTGAATGGCGATACAGTTCCAGGAAATGCTTGAACGGTATCAACTCTAATTAAGGTTCAATTTGGGTGAGTCACCTCGGAAACTGATGCTACATACCGTCATTGAACACCGTAGCATACATCGTCGACGAACTTGCGAAACGGCACAGTTGCTAAATTCGGATGGCTAAAAAGGTGAATTTATCGCAGAGGCGTAGAGGGTTTCCTGTACCGAAGCCATGAGTAGCGTTCCATGTCCTCCCGCCATTCCTGCAAAGGTCAATCAGAGAATCCAGCGAGACGAATAATATATAAACGCACCTCGTGAGCACCCTCGCCTTGATATATGGCCACAGTCACGTCCGACTTTCGATCTTCTATTTTGGCGGTATATACACGTCTGACACGCGGGCGTTCATGCCGTCGTCGGTAATCGGCAATACCCGTGTTGTCCAAGCATATTTCGCGCAGGAGGTCAATGTCGCCCAGAGTGATCCTGCGGAAATCTGGCTAATATGTAGTGTATTCTTGCCGGATTTGTCGTAGAAAAATACCATGAGGCATAGATGGAGCAATAGTCTGATTGTTGGTAATACTTGTGAAGGTACCGCCAGTCACAGTGAAATGATGCGAGCGAGAGAAAATGGCACCGCCATACCTACATTAGATGCCGTCAGACAGGATCCATTTGGACGACACAAGCACTCACGATGCGATTTCAGGATCCTCAGGCGAGGTGAACTCGGGCTCTTGGTGGTGTTCGCTGTCCATCGATCGTCGTCGATGGTGGTGGAAGGAAGAAGATAAGGATAGGCGCCCACTCAGCTTTCATCGCATTAAAGGACCTAAAATAGACATGAGCTGTTGAGCGCTAAGCTTCTAGATTCCGCACGCACTGCTGTGAGCTGTGTAAGTACAGCATCGAGGGACAAAATAATGATGAACGAGGCTGCGAAGCAAGAATCTATATGGCTAAGCAAACTTTACTTTCACTTTCACGAACCGAACGCCCCACCGTCAGTTGCCGCGACGAGTGTCAAATACTGCACACCCCCAAGTCGTTTTCGATGCAAATACACTTGAGGCGGAACAGCCAGGGAAAATCAAGTAAGCTCAGTAGATCCTGGCTGGAATACAGAAGGTCATACTCTCGAGTCTCGACGAAATTTATTTCTTCCGAATTCTCGACGGCGACATGACGAAGAGATTCAAGCTGAGAAGTTAAATCGCGCACCCGAGACTGAGATAAGAGATTCAAGATAAAGCTTTCGATTGTTGTTGTGTTAATTAATCCGGCGAAGATTTCCGCCCTCATGCCGGACGACCGCCGCGTGAAGGAGCCGGAAAACTCGCTGCTGTGCTTAAGCCAGCCCTTGAGTAGCTCACAGGGCCATATGAAAGGCGGTGCCGGTGGACGAAATGGATCAGAAGGTCGACGTACGAGAAAAGGAAAAAGGAAAGGTGCGCGTACTGGCTTCGGTGAATGCGTAAGCCCACCGGGGGCGGCGCATTTCGAGCCTAGGGGCGCATATTAGAGTGAGGCTTTGCGTAATTAATTGAAATGGGTGCACAGGTATCGTTGGCACCGTTAATCGTATCCAAAATCCACTGCATCGCAGGCTCGTCGTCTTCAGGTGGATCCACCTCGCGCGCCATCCAATTTTTTTGCAGCGGGAGGGAGAAGTAGCCGTTGTACAGTGGGTTCTCTTCGAGGAATTGGTATGAACGATTTCCCCACGCGCCTGTAATACCGCGCGGCCCCAGATACAGAAGGAGGTCAATAGTCTCCTCTGAGGATAATATATGAGCTGGCGAAGAGCACGAGTCAAAGAGCAAACTCACAATTGTTGTGCTCCTCGTCACCCACTGGCACGCCCTCTAAGATTCCGCGGAAGAACCGCGCAACGCCGTAGAGTTGAAAGAGGTCGTCGGTCGGATATTCATGAAGGATAGCCGTACGCTGGTGCTGAATGAGGTCAATGTCGTCATCGAACTCGTCGATTTCGTAGCAGTCCACGGGGAATATGCTGGTGTACAAAGAGATTCGGTACACTGCCCGTCGGAAACGCCAGGATTCTTCCGGCGTAAGGGTATTTTTTTGCGAGGTCCGGTCTTTCTGTCTGAATAGATCATAATGCAACAATAAAATATAGACTGTGGGGTGGATAGGGCGAAGCAACGCACGTTAGACTGAAGATATCCTCCAGAGTATCGCCAACTTTGGAGTTTTCCTCCAACTTTCGTTGGTCCTCCGAGGTAATAACACTGGGACCGTGCTCTTCCGGGCAAGTGGCCATCGTGTCATGGTCGTCCTTATCCGTCTCGCTGAAATTCCCATCGGGCTCATACAGCGGATATCGTACAGCCCTCAAAGCCTGTGGAAGGGCGGGTCCAACCATATTGTATGCCACCGCCCGTGTTATAGACTACAGAAGACATCAAGCACAGCGTAAACATCACAAAAACCTGGTTACATTCGGGCACGCTTGGAAGACATTGTAGACAGCTTTGGGGACCCTGATCAGTCGAGAGAAGTAAAGGTATGGCAGAAAGTAAGAACGCGGTCGACGATATTGTCACCAAGTGGGAATGCGTTGAGGGAGGTTGAGGGCGTGCATCGCGATGAAGCCTAAGGCAGCGCCAAAAAGACATGACGGCTGTGCAGATCAATCAACGGGAATTTGGGCCGACACACCGACCTTCCTTTTTGGGAACCTCGGCCATCAACGGCCTGACAACAATGATTTTCGCTACTGATACAAACAACAAGGCTTGGTCCCTCCCACATTGCTATTCATTGCCTCTTTACTCGTCCTCATACTAGGCAATCTCCTCCCCTTTCCCATCTACCCAATTCTCATCCCATTCCTGGATCAAATAACTCCGTTCGAATGTGTGCCACTTGGAGTCGCTTGCCACCGGCACTGTGCTGCCCCATAACTTTATGTACATCAAGCACCTACTGGCTAGCCTTCCTTCCTTCTCCTACCCCCTCCCACTTTCTGGAAAATTCCCCTGCTCGCCGCTGCTTTGCATGTTCCGCACTATCTGAATTAGGTCGCTACAAAAGATCACTATATAGAAAATCCCCATGATTTATACACAGTCAATAAATTGAATGCCTTGTTCCTTCTTGATTTTTTTGCCACTCGGATTAACTTGGGCTTGAATGAGTGGACGAAAGCTGCCGAGAACCCGGTCCAAGATGCCGTGATTCCGAGGCAACCCAAAAAGGAAGGTCGGTGTGTTGGCCCAACGTCCCAATCAACGTCTCTGACACTTCTCGTCTTGCGTCGACCCAACGTCGACTTGGACTCTCTTTCGCGATTCCTCGCGCCTGCGCCGATCGCCGGCGATGACTAGTCGCCCTCTCTGCGCCGCGCGTGTCCTGGACGCATATGTTCGAGATAGCGTCGGTGCCAGCGGATTAGCACCAATTAGCACAATCATGGACTTCTGCATTTCATCGTAACCTCTGAGTCGCCCGAGTACCGTCAACTAATCCCACCGTCCTAATTTCCAGTCCTGGTCATCCGACCCTCTTCCACAGCGGCACCGTCAAGTTGCGGCGTCAACGCGCAGACCAGCGTCTGTCCACACCGTCCCGCCGCCCAGCTCGCGGTCGAGGCCTACCCGTTCTTGCACTCCATGGACAGGCGTGGCGGCGCACCCAGACGTAGTACGCACTTGATCGCTGGTAGAGGACAGAGAAAACAGGTCCATAACGGGAGTAGCAGTGGTGGGGGCATCCCTCGTTGACCTTTATCCGCATCCTCTGTCGCCCAGATGTGCCGGAGGCCTTCGGAGAAGCATATCAGTGCTGCCCCGTTTCGCCGCCTCGGCGTGTCTGTGGTGGAGCCTGTCATCATCCGTATTTGGCATGCGTTAGCCAGCGTTGTGTCCCGACTACTGTCTCTGACGACTCTGCGCTGCGCCTCCTATCATCCGATATCCTACTCTTTCTAATATTATTCCTGGAGCAGATATTGCTGTCGTCGCGACTCACCGACGCCTATTCCTTCTGAGACGACTGAGACAGTTGAGGGGTAGACCTCGGGATGGAACCGTTTCTTGCAGAGAGAGGGTACCGCGGTGCGCCCATCCATCTCTTTCCCTCGAATCCCCACGTATTACTGCCTCCCAATCGTCTTTCTCACCGCTCTCACGGGTGTTCCTTCTCCTCTCACTCACTATCCCCTCGACTTCCTCCTTGCCTTCCACATCCGTTCCTAGCCCTGACTGACACCTACGCTCGCAGACCGCGCACGATGCACATGCACACGCCTCGCCGATCTCGATACGACACAATTAATCATCCTCGTGCGTCGCAGCTGTTTCACCATTCCCTGTGTTCTGTTTCATCCGCTCGTCCCGTGTCCCGCACTTGATTCCTCTCCTCCCTCCCTCTACTCCCAATCCCCACTATATCTACTCGCACTGCTGCAGCGGTTTCTCTCGGCGTCTGATCTAGTTTTTATCTGCCCATCGCGTTTATCTGCTTGTCTTTTTTTATTGAAATCGATTGAATCTGTCTCTTCCTTGAACATGTGCGCGCGTTCAATTAGATTCGTCCACTTTGCTGTGTGGAATTGCGAGAGTTAACCTTTTGGCTTGCGCCCGCAAGCCCAAGGCCGGCATTTCGGCTTGCAAGCCATTCCGCTGGCTTGGCATCATCCAAGTGGCTTGCGCTCACTGCACGTCATGTAGGGCGCTAGCATTGGATTTTATGTAGAAATACATTACTATATGACCCCTGCAAGTAGCTAGAACATCAATTGTCACATAAATTTAATATTTGAGGAATACTCTTCGTCACCATGAAAAATGACGAGGGCAACTCATACCCCACATGCAAGCCAGCAGGCTTGTGAGGCTTAGCTGATAGACGATGTTTCCGAGCATCCAGCTGTATCGAAAATATTGGAATAAGCGTCCACCACGCAAAGATATCCACAAAAACAGTGTTCAACTCACCCGACTTTTGAACCACACAAGTGTTTCTGTACCTCAAACTGAAACTTGAACAGATTCCTCCATAAAAAGGTTTTGGATACTCCAGCAGAGGTGAAATCAGCTCTATAGACATCTATTCTAGGTTGCGGTTCTCGTTATTTGACATCGCGTGAGAATACCTCGAAAAATTAACACTTAAAATTTCAAACTCTGCCCCAGCCCAATTGACAGATCCGAGAAGTACCAGTCTGCCTACGGCAACAAGCCCGCCTTGTTAGAATGGCGTAGGCAGACTACTTACGAGTCTATATCCCCACCCTATCCCCATTTTATGTTCTCTCTTCTCCTCATCCACAGCGAAAGCCAAATTCCGGTCGGAAAACACAGCATGTATCTCCACGCGAGGAAGTTAGTTGTGTTCTCTGATGCTGTGAAGCCGTGCATACAGCACTATAACTGCGCGGTTGCTGTGCGTCCACGCGAGGAAGCTGTTCGTACTGTGGTATGGCTATATGGGGGTGATACTGTAACATTATTATTGTAATTTTCGCAGAAAAGTACACCACCTAAGGGTATATATAGAACTTCCAAGCCCTTGGCGGTTTGTAGCCATAATTATCTCCCTTTGCCTATGCTGTGACTACGTCAAGTTTGATGAACCTGTTCAGATCGGATTCATTCAAGAATCTTTTCACTCGTTGAATACGGTTCCTTTCAAGGGGCATCCGGCCTTAAAATCTGCCACACAGGGTCGGAAAAGTGAATTAACGGTCCCTCCTTACGCTGTGTCTCGGCATCTTCCGGCGGATGCCCCTTGGTTCCTTTCGTCGCAGTGGCGTCATATTTCAAGGTCGCCGAAGCCAATGGCGCCGATCAAATTTTAACACGCCACCACACGACGGGATGTGAATCAGCGATACGGCGATTGGGTATCCCCAACGAATGAGATTGTAACGCTCGTAACACACTAGTCGAAGAGCAGTGTCGCGAGATTCAATCGGGTAACCGTTGTCTTGGAGTTTGAACAGGTTGCACTAATAAAATAGAATTACACAACATTAAAATATACTACAGGCCTTGCAGACTGAGATGTATTACTTCAAACGCTCCAAAAAAAAAAAAAGATTATACTACAGGCCGAGCAGCCGACGTCAAATGGACGGCGTACTGGATTGAGCTGCAATCGGAATTTGTCTGGTGGTTACTAGTATCAACGGATGCTATAAGCCGTCAGCATTTGAATCGTCGGAGCGGTGTAGACTGGTGCGCACGATCGCATGTTATGACAGCCTGGTCATCGGCCGAAGTGTGTTTGACAGGGAAGCCAGCACCAGTGATAGTATTCAGTTTAGGTGTCGTCGTTGGTGTGTGCTGCGCAGGTACACCCACTGCAAAATTACCCAAGATGGTCAGAGCATACACGCGCCCTTGTGAATAGAAGAACAGCAGGTAGGCTGGAAGATGCAGGAAACCAGGTGAGATCTGGCCCGAGGCGGAGTCAACCAAAGAAACACACCAGATTTTCCGTTCAACAGTAAGATCGTTGAAAGGAGAGTGGTCGAAGCGACGATGACGCCCGACGAAAAAAACAGAGCAATCAGCCGCCGGAGGAGACTACAACGGCCAAAAAATCTGTGATTATTTGAAATGTGCACGTAAATTAATCGTTTACTTATGTGTTGACGCTCGAAATGCAGATGTTGTATCCATTCGGATGAAGGTGTAAAGAAGAGTAGCAGCAATCATACTGTCCACGACCGCACATGAAATAGCCCCGATTCTAGAATATTCAGCGAACTAAGGTCACAAAAGGAATAATAGCACGTACCTAGCTGCTAGCATGGCCCAGCCGTATGGCGACCCCGTTGCAAGGATCAAAACCGCCGATGCATACGAAAATGCGAGCTAAATCGTGAGCACGACAGGAGGCAGAATTGCAACAAAAGGTATCTCTTACCTGAACCACAATGCCCAACAAAAGAATGGCACTGATTACCCGCCTTTTCGTTCTGGAAGGGGTCGACATTTTCAAAGCATATATGAATCGCTGGAAGGGTACTCACAAGTTGAAGTACAAGGCACACAGGAATAGCTTCGCCAATGATGACGTGGTGTACGTCGAGCATATAATTACCGCAGTGGTCTGCAAGGTAAATTCCGGGAAGCCGTGGGGGGGTCCGCTGGGGTAGAGGGAAACAACCAGATAGATTTTAGCGCAGATTGTGAAAGTGCAAAGTATGTCCGACGCGATCATTGCGCCGATTCCGGCTCGGTGGAGCAGCGGTCGAGATGAGTGCTGGAAGTAGCACACCGCAAGAACCAACTCGAGCATGAAAAGCATACAGTTGATCCAGCTGGTGACCAGGAGGTCATTATAACTGAGGACCGGTAAGATGCCAGTGGTTTCGAGATCGAGAATACGAACGAGTTGACCAGCATGTCTCCGAAAGGATTTGAGAGGATTTGAGGGCGCCGACGAAGCAAGTGGCGCCTACAGTATATTTGTAGTAAAATCTTAGACAGCTTATAGTGCCTAGAAGATCAAGAAGATCCTCGTCCCCAGATCCTGGCGGATGAGATTTTGCACATTACTTACGAGTCCCACACTACGGCTACAGCCACGTGCGTAAATGCATTTCCTTGGGGGTGGACCCCTGTCTGAGTCTGTTTTCCCTGGAGGGACTGCACCCTCCAAGCTTACGTGCCCCGCGGGTTAACCCATTGTTAATTGCGTGAGACGATATCGTACCACCAAAAAAAAAAAAAAAAAAAAATTGGACAGCCTGGAGGTTCGGAGCTGTCACGAATACTTCACGGCAGACTCATTTGGGGTTCGGTGATTCTCGGCTAACGTGCGACTTCATCTCCAAGGTTTGAGGGGAACTGTCAAGACACTACCTGCCTGTATCTCGTCAGTTTCGAAAAATATTTCGTATATTAAGGAGATCCCTCGAATCACTACGCACATGTTTGTTCCTCCCCTTTGTTGCACCCGCCGCTGTAATGCCCAGGCAAGCTCGCCAGTTGCTACTGTAGATCTCTGCGCTTTCCAGCCGACCCACACATCAAAGATTGCCCCGGGAGCAAGACATTTTGAATTACCAGTGTTTTATTTTCGACATCGCCGATCAGCCTTTCAACGCCCATTCAAAAGCAGGGTCTCCATACCTACCGCTTCCGTTGCGCCATTCATATTCCTCGTCCCACACCACCTTCAATAGCTCTGTCTCTGTCCCTTTCCATCTCGCCTTGCCCCATCTCGCTCCCCTTCAAATCCCTTTTACGCCTCCACGTGAGAGAACCCGAGCTTGGACGAGCAGTTGCCTTAGGTGTCCCTCTACCCCTCAAACGACCATCGAATATTGAATGTGCATGCTCAGGTGTCTGACGTTACGTTCAGCATTCGATTTTCCTTTGAAGTCCACTACATAGTGATCAAGCGTTTCAGCACTCTACTAGCCACACAGAAGTTGATTGTGTCCATTTACCAGGTGATTACTGACTGAGTTCCCGCCGTTCATTATATGATTTATTGCACGCCCCCTAGGCATGTTTCTACCCAACTATTGATACGGTATTTAAACCACCGGCGTGTTCGTTGTAAGACTCGAAGGCTATAATTACTGAGGCGGAGACCAGACTTCCTTAAATTTCCCTCACACGGTGCACAGCACATGTAGTTGGTGCGTCCCCGCCCCGCAGTCTTTCTCTTGCTCACTTTCCGGGTTTTCCCCTCTGGATACGCTAAGTCCATGGCATGTTACAGAAAGTGAGTCCGAGAGCAGCATACATTAAATTCAGTTTGCGGGTAATTACAGAACTGTCTGTGGGGCCTGTTTTCCCGTGAGTTTATTTCGTTTTCCCCTTTATTGCGCCCCCGTTGTATTGGCAGGGTTCCCTTCGGTTTAGGTTCAAGGGCCTTCGTTAGGAACGCTGGACTCGATCCCGTTGATTTGAACGGCTGTTGAGCTATGAACATGAATAGAATCGGGGATCTCGAGAATGCAAAAAGTCCATGCACGATGATCTCCCATTTGAATCTCAACGCTCGATTAAGTACACTGGCATTCGTGTTGGTGGTTTCGCTGCAAGTTCCCAACTATTATACTTGCAACAACCTCCCAACCGTGCCGCGCGCCGCGTACGGTGCGTCGTAACTATCGCCCTTCCTTTCACAATCCTGTTTTCGTATGTAATGAGCCCGACTCTGATTTGCCATTTGTATTCTAACAAGCTTCTTTGTATTTTCGGTCAAGCTGATTTTATTCTCCTCGTGGCTCTAGAGCTTGGAATCTAGAATAACTTAATGTGGTTTTCCGCTGAGGTCTGGGTTGTAGAATCCGTATAACCTTGTAAAAAGATCTCTGTGAGCCTTTAGAAAGCAGTATACCTGGGCATTCAAACATGATATCGATCTCTGTATCCACTTCTATTCGGTAAGATCTGAGCATGATTGTTTGACACTTGAAATAAATTCTGGCCACTCTCTCATTCAAAGCTGCCAGGACAGCTCGTCATAGATGGAATTTCGGATCGAGGAAATCATGTTCAAACCTTAGTCTGTCTTTAACAAGGGCTCGGGACAGAACATGTAGAATTCCCTCCTGCCATCGGAATCACAGGGGCCCGCGAGTGTGAAGGCGACGACGTCCTTGTACCAGTCCAGGAAGCCGCCTACGGGGATGATGCAGTCCGTGATGCCAAAGTAGAACCGTACGACGAGGCCTGCGAACTCGACGCTGAAGAGATGCGTCCGCACGATACGGCTTCCGGAAAAAAACATCCCAATCAACAGTGAAATTCATTCCCAGGTTTTCAGGGGGAAGCTTGTCCTTCCAATACCCGCTGTCGATGACATACTTGTCGTCGGCGGGAATGAGCCAGGCAGCTGGGAAATTCTGAGGATGAAGTTAGGATCTGTTGGGAATGGAAAATTTCGAAAGACGAAACAGAGGGCTTACCGGCGGGTTTGCTCGTACAGCTTTAGATGCCTGTTGGGAATGGTTTTTTGTGCAATTCGAGAGGGCTTAGCGTCTATACGAATCATAGAGTCCCTGGCCAAGTGTCCGAGCCGTCACTGAATTTGCACCTGAGAATTGTAAAAAGAGAAGTGTGATCAGCTATCAAGCGCCGATCCCGGCATTTGCCGAGCGCTTCCTCTTACTCGCTGACCATCCGTGTTTTTTGGCTTCAGATTTCGGCTGTCCTTCACTGTAGCTGTTGACACGACTTGCTGGTGACCAGCTTTCGTCTCGGAGACCCATCGAATACGCTCATCCGGTCATTGGGCGCGTTGGGACATCATCTACACCACACTGCAGCCACTGTGGGCACCGTGACAGTGCACAACTCCTTGCACCTCCGAAATGTCTCAAAATTGCCCCAATCCATCCGCGTAATTTTCTTGGTTTTTTCTTCGGTATTGCTTGATCTCAAGCGGCTCTTTCAGCCCACAGCATTGGCAGCAGCAAGTGGGTCTTTAAAAGACTTCATGCAGCTTTCCATGGCCATCGTACATTCCGACTCAGACCTGCGCACGCAGCCTGCGGCTATCTTCGCCCTTCCGGTTCTCTACCTCCATCTCGATCCCTCCACGATTCCGACCCCAGATGCACTAGATAACGCTGCCCGCCCGACGTGTATTGATGCGGCCTGTACAACCCTGCAGGCGCTTAGCTACTTCACGGAGCTGCCCGTATTCCCGAATTGTGTCGATGCTTGCTGGGACTTGTGGCAGCGCACCTGGCCCTGGATTCTATTCTTCCACACGTACTGGAGTACATTCCAGGATATGATCCCAGGGAACAGGCCGCGGCGCGCCTATGCCACTGTTTTCTGGTTACCAGGCTGCGCGCACATAAGAAAACCCGCTATGTATCATCCGCCCAGCCTGGCCTGCGTTCTATCTTTTCTAGGGCTTGGACCACCTTACTCCTCGATGAGGATGTCCCGGAAGATCCCAATCTTATGCCTCGATCCTCTTGCTTGCTCCCTGCCTTAGTGCGTGATATAGGAATCCCCAAAAACTTCGACGAGGTGGTTGACGGAGCAGACAGAAGTTTCGATCGGCTGGCGTCCGCCGTTATCAAACAGATATCTCTTATTGTCACCAACACACAGACAGATACTATTGTCATCGGAGCTCTAGCAAATGTGGTAGGACTCTTGACGATCCCTGAGTCTGAATGCCAAGAGGAGTGGATCTCCGTCTTGTTGCGTCGAGGCATAATCACCCCTGTCGTAGCAGCACTTCGCGCTCTCACTTCTCGTGCGGCGGCTCGATGCCCCCAAGAGTTCGCTTTCAGTACAGTCAAACAATTTTTCAGGGCATTGGTCGTCTGTGTGACGACTCCTCCTGGATACCCATGGCTAGCAGAGGCTCTTAGCGCAGGCCTGCTCCATTTTCTCATTTCCATTGCGAAGCAAGGAAGCTGCTACACAGATTTTGTAACATTTTTTGTGGGCCCGGGCAGCGGTCGCGTGTTCGCTGACGTCCTTGGTGGCATCATCCCTCTCGGCCTCATATCGCACGCCGTTCTAACCCAAATAAAGAAGGCTCTCAACGACGTGCAGAAACTCGCGGACGATCGACGATTCCGGGAGTCGCCCGTGTTCGGTGAATGGGAGAAGCTGGTGGTCCTAGCGAAGACGCGTATTGCAGTGCTGGATAGCTGGGAGGCAGCAGGTGGACTGTCTTCTCTCGCCTGCGACAACATGTTGGTGGGTCGACACTGCAATCACTTGTTTTTATCACACTGATTTCATACAGTGCGGTAGCATCGAACCTAAAACCAATTTCAAACGATGTGCTGGCTGTAAAGGCGCTAATTACTGCTCTGTCGAGTGCCAATTGACGGACTGGAAAGACGGGCACCAAGCAGTCTGCGATGAATTACGATGCGCACGACGTCGTGAGTATCGATCCAACGGCATCTCCTAGTCGCCGTTCTAATGCAAAATAACAATCAGAGTATCCGGAAATCGCCTACACACGCGAACGGGCTTTCATGCGTGCGCTCATGGATCACGATTACCAACACCTGGTGTATGATATATCGAGACGTGAAGTTCTATTCATGCGCGACTGCCCGGGACAAGATCATATCGTGGTATTGGACTACACCAAGCCCGGCAGCGTCCAATTCCAAGTTAATTCCAAGGACGCGATTGTTCCACATGCACATCTGGACGTCGAGCTGCCTGTGCAGTGGGATCGGCTGACGCGGAGTGGCGGGCGCATGGAAATGCATTTCATGTATCTTCTGGAGGGCCTTCAGTTCAAACCGCGTGTGTTCCCTTTGCGTGCAGATAGCACTGAATTTCATGAAGGACCCCTCGCGATCGCAAAATCCTGCCCGTTTGAGCCGGGCACTCCAGCGGAGAAGCGGCATGACAGAGACAGCATCCGCGCGTTAGTGGCGAAGACACGGGGTCGCTTGACAGAGATTCATTAGCTTGGACGGTAAATACACCAGCCGGGCTGCGACTTATATATTGAACGCTCCGTAATTCGCGCGTGCGGACTAACTGAATTTCGGAGTATATTGTATACCGACTGGATGTCTCGCAGTCTTAGTTGCTAGAAATGTTAACCATCCAGCCAGAGGACGATTTCCACTGCTCGTCGTTGGATCAGCGCTCTTGGGGGAATTCATGCCCATACTTACTCAGATGCGACTTCAAGCTGCAGTGAAAGACGCAGTGATCGGTAGGCAGCAGTGAGGAACAGAGGCAATATTGGTGTTCATTTGCGGGGGGTGGTATAGGCGCAAGTTATAAGTACATACACATGGAGCGCATAAGTTATGGGTATCATGGGTCTGCTATGCAAAGGCGACAGAGAGAGATTGAAGGGATGAGCACGCGGCGAAGTATGGAGGACAAAAAACTAGCGACCGAAACCTTAATGAAGGACCGATCATTCCGCCGCTGTTCGCCTTGCGGTTCAGATTTGGACTGCTATCGCAGGTTTTCGAGATTCGTTGGCGCAGCGACACGTACCAATATCAGTCTAAGCCTTAGTCAAAGACAACGAACTCCCGACCAGAAAAGCCTGTTAGGATTTGTCCGCCTGGGAACAAAAGCCAAAAAAAAGAAAGCCAAAAAGGAGAACCAGGGAAAGACATTGGCATTTGGGCACAGTCCAGGTTTCGGCTAGATTTCATGCTCCCCACTAACGCCTGGAAAAGATTCCTCTTACCGGATAGCGATGCATCCATCTGTGGGGGCCTATAATTTTGTATCGACGTTCTCAGGGGATAACATCCCAGCATGGAGAGCTTGAATATCCTGCTGGGAAATTCAAGGGCGCAGATCGGTGATCTCCGTCGAGAGTGTAAGGCTCAGATGAAGCGGTTTTCAGGTGCAAGTACAGTCGCAGATGTAACGCTGCGGCGGACACAAAGGGCATTTATGTAAATATCATGCGTGGTTCGGTAGAGAGCTCATCATTCTGCGCGAGAGATAGTTACGTTTATTGGACGAAGCCGTCATTTCTTTATAGCGAGTCGGTTCCCATTGGGCCAGCCGGACTCACAAGAGGAGCGAATGAACTTGTGTTGGTGAGCCAAAAGCCGGATGTTTTATACATTCCACTTGAGCTAAATATCAAGATCCAGGATCCAGTCCCCTCGTCCATCTTAATAATAAGAAAACCAGACCCGAGAAGTCATCTCTTGTGTCGCTCGAGAATTGCCCAGATGACGGTCGAAGGTAAGAATATGGTGGCTGTGCCTCGGCGATCAAAATGCTCTTTGCTCCCGACTACTACCGTCTCAAAGGTCCTTTTTCGCGGCGTACTGGACGGGCTCTCGTCGGACGCGCAATGGAGCGTACACTTCGCTATCGACCTCTTCTGTCCAAACTCTCGGTCCGCGCGTCAAAGACGAGCCTCGATGTGGACTGGACCAATGCAGAGAGTAGAGTCGAGATATTGAAGTCCTTTCTTTGCCTTGAAACGAGTTTTAATGCTGTTTTAATGCTGTTGTGCAGTCTACATACTGGCAGCGAACTGGAGTCTGCAGACTCTCCCTAGATGCACTCCGAGTTGAGCTTTCGACGCCCCGACCAAGGTCACTTGAATCTCTAGTCAAGTAGTCGCCAGCATCGGCGTCGTCGAGTGCGCCATGTGCAGACAGAAGAGGTCCGTCAACGTGATACTCTCTTCTCTGGGCTGGGCTAACGTTCGTCTTCCCTCAGCGCTAACTCCACCCATGGCCACTTTACACGTTTATCTTACTGGCAGAACTGTCTTGTCCACCAGCTGCCTCCGTACCCACGCGCACTACATTTACCTCCCCGTCCCGGACTCGCCCGCCCTGCGCACTGGCGATGATCCTGAGCGCGAGCCCGAGCTTCACCGACGAATCGATTCGAGGGTCACGTCACAGCATCAGCCCCGCCGCGCACGACGCTGGGACGCGATGCCGCTGGTACAAGATCGTCAGCCATACACCTTAATTCTGCAGCGCGCCATGAGCTGTATCGGCTTCGACCGCTGGTATCCGTGCGGGTGAGGGAGAGAGCCGGGGTGACGCGGAGCCAGGGTGTCGATCCAGCTGCACGGTCGGCCGGATCCTGCGTACGCTCCACCTCTGCCTCATAAGACCACCGCCAGATGTGGCAATCGCACGACCCGCACCATCCGCGAGCAGCGCCTCCGCCGCCCCAGCTTCATCCCCGCTCTTCCGCGAGAGGCTTTGAGGAGCCATCGATGCACGCGCTGTCGCACGACTCCGTCACCACCTGTATCATGCTCCCCCCTAGCGGCGCTCTCGCGGCCCGCCGTCCGTGTCGTTGGTCATCACCATCCGTGTCGTCGTCGCCGTCTTCGACCCCACACACACATGGCACTCACACATCTCCTAGACACCACCTCCACCGTTCTCGCCATCGCGTCTGCGCCCCAGTAGTTCCCTGTCGCGCGATGCTAGGTGGCGGCTTGTGATCCCTCTCCCTCTCCCTCTCCTTCGTCCTGCGGCTGGGCGGACGGCCTGCGCGATCCTATCCTGGGGTCTCTCTTCCATCCTCTACTGGTCGTCTATCCCTCATTACTGGGCGCACGGATTGCGCTCGCCTGCGCCCGTACTGCCCCGGAAACGACGCGCCTCTGCCTTCGCCTTCACCTAGGATATCACGAAGCCCGCGTGGATCCCCCAGCTTGAGGGCCCCCCGCTCGCTCGCTGCTAGTCGAAAGGGCACCCTGCACCACCCGTCCCGTTTTCGTCTCCGCCCGCCATCGGCTTCCCCCCTCCACGCGCTCACACCTTCGCGCCGCTTCGCGGCATTAAGGAGTCCGCATTCTCCCTGCCCGCGTACCCATCATACCCATCGTCTCCGTCGTCGTCTTCGCCGGTGCCGCGCTGCCTGGGCGGCTCGTCTGCGGGTGCAAAGGTGGAACCCAAATTCGCTCGCCTTCCTCTCCGCGCGCCCGTACCCTTGCACCCCGCACCGCTTCGCGTCATTGGGGGTCCGCCTTCTCGTTGCCCGCGTACCGATCGTCGCTGCGGGTACGACGATCCGCCCGTCTTCCCCTCTCCGCGCGCGAAGCGAGATGCGTCATTGAGTCTGCGGCCTCGCTGCCCGCATACGGATCGTGGACTTTGTGGAGGTGGAGGGGCGCGCGGGAGGAGACAACGCTGCGGGTGCATGATTCGCCTGCTTTCCCCTCTCCGCGTTCTCGCTGCCTGCGTACCGATCGTGGGTGGGGGTGGAGATGTAGAGATGTGCGCTGCGAGAGGAGACGGCACCGCGGCTCGTCTGCTGCGGGTGGGACGATGGATCCCGTTTCGCTCTCCGCACGCGCCATCACAGCTCGCTTTGCGTTATTGAGGGGTCTGCGGCTTTGCTGGCCGCGTACCGATGGAGGTGCGCGCTGCATACGGTCGGCGCTTGCGTATCGTGACGGTCAGCGTGCGTCGGAGGAACAGGGGAGGTGGGGAGATACGAAAATACGAGGATGAGGGATGCGGTGGCGGCGCGCCCAATGAGTACGCATCCGAGGCGCTGTTGAGCGAGACCGATCGTAGTGCGGACGGATTCAGGGCTGGAACGCGGGAGGTAGTGTGGCCTGGGATGGAAAGAGGACGGGTTTGATGGAGCTGGAGCGGGAGTGGTGAATTCAGAGCACGCAGCGCGGCGCGGATGGGAGCGCTGGCGTCGATCGGACTTCCGTGTATCTGATACTTATACTGCTAGTCACTCATACATCCTTCATCCATCCATTCTTTACACTAGTCTTGAATACCGCGTTTGTTATTCCGTCGTATCAATACCAAGCATATGTATGGATTCGTGGGTTTCTCTCCCGTCTTCAGCCACCCTCCGCTGTGCGGCTGCTTAGGCGCCTGCCATCCATCTTCCCTCGATGCCACGATACCCTCTCTTCGCTCTCCTGCTCGTTCTCCTCTCTTTCGTCGGTCTCTACTACCTCCAATGGTACGCCGCCTCCGACCCCTTCCAGCCAAACCATTCGACGCCTCCCCGCCTCCGGTTTCGTCACGGTGAGTGATCCAGCCTGCGCCATCAACTAGGCAGTCGCAAGTAAGAAGTACTGGGCATTTTTCTTTCTCTTGTCCCCGTACTTCGTCCACCGATGAAGTTTGTAGATCTAGAAGCTGAGGAATTTTCGCCTGCTCACATCAAAGCGTATCGGAAATTCGTTAGTTCCCGTTCCTTGACAGACACGATCTTCCCAATGAATTCATTGGATTGTATTAGACGAGCTTAGCGATCCCCATTTTTTGTGGAAAATACATAGATCAAATCACTGCATACGCCTGGTTGAACTGAATTTTCTTTTTGAATAATCATCTGTCATGGTTAATTAGGGAGGAACAGCCCTTTCTGGTTGAGTCCATTCTGCCACTCCCTCCACTCATAGTCGGGATCATTTCCTATCCAACACCATTTCATGTCGTCGCATGCAGCCATGAAACGATTCTCCCAAATTTCGATCACATCTTGCGGAGGATTTGGAAAGGCCTGAACAGAGGTACAGAGTAGTTTGAACCTTGGATACGAACCTTGAGCCATTGTAAAACGTTATGATAGTGTTGCGGTGTGCAAGCGTCTATCATAGAGTATTTGTTGCTCTCCAAAGGGACAAAATCGCGAATATCTTGAAGAAGTTCCAGTGAACATGGGGAAGCCCTCACATACCGGCCCCAGCGGTGGTATCGTGGCCTAATATGATGTCAGGCTTCTAACCTTGACTTGTGTAAATACCTCGCACCAGAGTCTGGATGGTTGCTGCCCGGTCCTAATGTCGTTCAAAAGTCGAATGCTTCCACGGGCCAGTGCCAATGATATAGCTCTACTGGAGGCATCTGATAAGAGGTGTCGTGCCATGCATTTGAGAAGCGCAACTAGTTTTGCTTCATCGTAACCGGTGAAGGGCGGCAGGGTGCATATGGCACCGGTGAAGGGCCGCAGGGTGCATATGGCGGCCCTTAGTTCATCCCACGAAATGTCCAGGAGAATGCGAAGATCCACCAAATCCCAATTATAGTTCAGGATATATGCCTGCACGATACGGCAAAGCAGCGGACATTGATACAACTGCTCCCATTCTGCGACAGACAAACCTGGGAAATTATCCTCCGGATCGTCAATGTCATCCTCGGGATCGCCAAGAGAGATATTGCAATGGGATCCGATGACAAAGTGTATGAATTGATAGTCTTCGACCATATTGACCAAATCTGATGGTGGATTCCCACCCCAGTGAGCTCCTCGGGTATTATGTAAAGACCTCTTAGGTAGGTTAAGTTGTCGTGAATTAACCTACCTAAGAGGTACGCCTCTGGTGGGAGGCTGGATGTCCACGTAAAGCTTCTATTACTCATTGGACTGATGCTGGCGGCGAGCGCCTCCTCCAGAGGTCCGGAGGCGACATTATGCACACTGCGTTGACTGTTTCAAAATACGAGACATTGTTTATTGAACATAGATACACAAGACATAATGTACAGAAACAAATATACAGTAAAACCATCGCGGGGGAGGCGCAAAACCAGTTGGGGGTCCAGCGTAAAACCTGTTTGGGGCGCGTGTATGCGTTCGCATCGCGCGGGGGGTTGCGCAGGGGCGTTCGCATCGGCGGGGGCGCTCAGCAGGAACGCTCGCGTCGTGTGGGAGCGTTCTCATCGCCAGGTGGCGGCTGTGAAAACAGCGGGGGGCTGCTCAGCCTTGCTGCATCCCGCCAGCGCTGCGCGGGGGGTCGCGCAAGGGTGTTCGCATTGCCAGGGGCGCTGCGCAGCGGTGCTCGTGTCGTGCGGGAGCCTTCTCGTTGGCAGGAGGCGGCCATGAAAACAGCGACGGCGTCCGTATTGCGCCGCCAGGGCGTTCGCGTCGGACGGGCGCGGTTTGCGTGTTTGCGTTCATCGGCGGCGGTGGGCGGAGCATAATGCTGGCCTGGGCGGGGGCGTCCGCATTGCGGCGTTGACGGTTAATTCGGGGCATCGCGGTTGTGCGCGCACAGCAGTGTAAAGTTGATGCTTTTGCGGCGTCGGTTGTGTAGTTTGGGGCCGTTACCGTGCACCCGGGGCAGCAGCTGCATGAGGTGTTTTAGTGGCGACTGCGCAGGTGGACCGTGGCCGTAGTAGCGGGGCTTGCGGCGGCGAGTGCAAATTTTGCAACGCCTCCAGGCGGTTCGAATTTTTTTAGCACCTGCTTTTGAAATGGCAGCAGCGGGGTTTTTAGGAACGGTGAGTACGGGGGTTGGTGCCGCCATGTCTTGCAGACTGAAACTGGATCGAGGGGCACTGCAGCGCCGCTGTACCGAAACCCAGTGTAATCAAACTGAGTGCCTTTGGAATTCTTGCAAGATCAAATGCTGGGCGTGAAGCACCAATTGTACGAGAATGCCCCTCTGTGTCTGGGAGTAGTGGAGGCGGCGACAAATGCAGGCGAAAACGAGGCGGCGACAAAGGTGCAGGAGGAAATGTGGCAGTGTGAGAATCGATGCCTGATCCGGATCGGCGCTTATGGGCGTCTAAGCGGAATTTGTTTCCTGTCACCATCTTTCATCTCACTGCGGCGACGGCTCGCCTCGGCGGCACCTCCTGGCGGCCTCCGCCGCCTCTCTTGAGGTCGGTCACGTAAAGTGGCGCCGCCACTTTCCTTAATGGGTAGCCAATTGGATCGCGAATAAACGTCCACCCCCGCCATTCTTTTTCTCTGCACCGTATCTTACACGCGACCAGTGGGTCTGAGTATCGGAATCGTATGTGATATGATGCCCGCTACCCAATGATTTTTTTTTACATTTCTTCAGACTCTTTTATTCGACGTGCACGAAATAACCCAAAAGCCAGCTTAATTCCCATTAATAACTTGGCTCTTACCACCATCTTCAATGTAGATCACCATGCCAGAACCTTTACCGTCGAGGAGGCGACTGCAGGACATCGCGAGAGGGATCACAGACACACTCGGAGCCTCCAGTACGCCGTGCTGTCTCCAATTTCAAGCCCAAACCATTTTTTCTAATCAACCCCTAAGCGGTGGAAACCAGCTTCATGGCGCGCACGCAACTCCCGCGAGGTTTCAAATGCCTTTGTGCATTTTCTCCTGTGCCCCCACTGTCGCCTTTGCTCCTCCCAGCCCCGTCCTTGTCAAATGCAGCGGGTAGCGGGCACCCTCGGCTTCTACTTCTGGTGAGTGCAGCGGCACTCGCTCATCGAACGCGCGTACCTCCTGCACACCCCCGGCTCTCTTGCCCGCCACGAACGCGCACACCTCCCGCAAACAACGCCTACTCCACCTGCTCCCCACGCCGCCCAAGTCCGGTAAACGACTCGCCTCCTGCACGCACAAGAAATCTGCACGTACCCAAGATCAGTATCACGCGAAGCAAACATATACATCTCGCCCACACCTCCTCGACTCGCCGCGCCGTACTAACACGCGCAGTCGCCACCGATGTGAATGTGAGCGAGAAGGTGCAGACACCGTGCGATGCCCCCAAAGCTCGCCCCCGTTGCTTTCACGACTGCGTCCGCACAATAGAACGCCCCCTGCGCCCCTCCGCGCGATGCGAACATGAACGCGCCGGCCTCCCAGACAGCTTTCACCCCCCACCCCGCTGCTGCGCCGCCAGTTTCGCGTGCCCGCACCTGCGCCCACGCGATGCGAACCCTCCGCGCCGGCTCTCGCGCCATATGAATGAGTGCGCAGTCTGCCGCTGCTTTTGCCCCCGACCCGCACTGCTTTCCCATCTGCCTGCCCATTATGAATATCGCCGCAAATTCAAATTCACAGCGCGATGCTGACGCCCCCGCTGCTTTCACGCCCGATGTGAATGTCCCGAACATCCCTGCGCAGCCCGCTGCGGCTCGTTCTCAGTACGCCGCCAGTGTCCGCTGTGCTCTGCCTGCACCCGCGCGGTATTTGTACCGCCGCCAGTGCTGCCCCAATTATGCAGGCTGCGGCGGCCATTATCCAACGTGCTGGCCTGCCCCTGCCCAGTCTCTGCCCGCCGCCCAAATGCGTCCTTGTGTGAACGCGCCCGCACGGTGCAAACGAATGCGAACCCGCCGCCCCGCCGCTGGTTTCGCACCTACCCCCTGCGCTGGTTCACCCCTGTCCCGCGCGACCTTCGCGGCCGCCCCTGCGCGATGCAAACACCTCCGCACCCGCCCTTACGCGAACGCCCGCCCCCTGAACGGTGCAAAACGAACGAACGCGCCGCTCCGCTGGTTTCGCACCTGCCCCCGGCGCTGGTTCACCCATGTACCGCCGCGACGACCTTCGTGGCCGCCGCTCGCGATGTAAAGGCCTCCGCGCCCACCCTCAACACATGCCATGCGAACGCCCGGCCGCCGAACGAATATGCCCCACCCGGCCGCTGATTTCAGGCTGACCGCCGCCGCTGGCGACATTTCGCTGTATATTTCACTTTACAATATGTTTTTATATAGCTACTCTGTAATAAATGTGTATGTGCGCATAAAAACCTATGGAAATTTCGCCTCTGGCACCTCCGGAGGAGGCGCTGGCGGCCGGCGCCAGTGGTATGAGTAAAAGAAGGATTATTAATCCCCCGCAGTTGTCGGGCCTCCCGCCAGAGGCGTACCTCTTAGGTAGGTTAATTCACGACAACTTAACCTACCTAAGAGGACTTTACATAATACCCGAGGAGCTCACTGGGGTGTGGATTCCCGATTTTCTAAATGCTCGTAAGCATGGACAGTCAGGAAGCCACAAAACTAACCTTCAACAATTCGAATGTCTCTTCTATCATCTTGTTTGTGGAACCAAACGGATCGCTTGTGTAAATATATTTGGGGAAAAAGAAGATGGGGTTCATCCGTCGAATAAGAGGGACAAATTCGGCTACAGGTGGCAAATCACTGATATTGAGCCTGTCTAAGTGACTGTTGATTGAAACATTGCGTCAACAATAAGTTCGTGAAACCATTTGAATGTAAACTTACAAGCCAACAGGGTCAGCCTGGTCGATCGAAGGACAGCCCCACTGATAAGTAAGTGCTTTAAAAATTGAATGGGCGAGATCCACACAGAGTTGTTCTGTGCCGACGTAGAACTTGCCTGCACGTTCGGCATCCTCGAGGAAGTCCTGAAACGAAGCGTGATACCCAGTAATATACGAGCGTTCATCCCAGAAATCCAGAACAGAATGCAGGTTCCGCAAGGTCAGTTGAACGTCGCCTGCTTCTAGCTCAAGAAGCTGTTCAACCTGAATTGAACTGAGTCGGAACTTGGAGAAAGTGATCGCCTTTAGGATTGAAAGAAGTGGCAAACGGGCGGGAACCTTCGAGAGAATTTGTGTATATAATTGGTCAAGGCCACTGAACGGTGACTCCAATGATAAGGTTTCCTGGAGGCGCTCAAGTCGCTCCGTCGGGCGAAAGTTGTTATCATCAACAAATTTGATGACAGTGCTTGCGTAGATGAAGTAGCCTGATGACTTGTCGACAAATTGGTCGAAGATTTCCGGTGAAGGCCACGGCATCGCAACCCTAGCCATGGTCTGGTGGTCTCGGTGAATCCGCGCAAATTCATGGCGTAGATATTTCTTGATATCCTCAAATGACTGCTCCACATTGAATGAGTAATGGAGTCCCTCGTAAAGTGAGTCTTCGAAAACCTTGCGAATATCTGGCTCCGGTCGGCTGGCAATGAGAAATTTGAGAGGAAGATGCTCGCGCATGGACTGCGCGATCAAGCGTAAAATTTCCTGCTGTACCAGGTGGCCTTCGCATTCGTCTAGGCCATCGATAAGGACAACTGGAGGTTGAATATTGCTTTCTGAGAGGCATGGGGCCACAATAAGCGACTGCATTTGTATGCTCATTGACCTCCCAACTGTGGATGGATCATCCTCCATGATCTGCGAAATGCGAGATTTCAACTGTGGAACACATAGAGCAAGCTGATATGCAATCGTGGCGAATAGCTTTTGTGCATTTCCACGAGTCGCATGGCCCCGCTTGAAGAAGAAACTTCCTCCCAATTGCCTATTGTTTGCGAGTTGCTCAGCGAAGGTGCGCATGATGGCAGATTTACCGGCTCCTGCTGGTCCATGCAGCCAGAGAACAGGAAAACCCTTCGTCGTCTTCTCTGTATATGGCCACACCCAGTCCTTCTCCGACCATTTTGACCTTATTGCCCAATTCCATAATTTGTCGAGCATCTCGCTGCGCGTCTCGGGGTGGCATCGTGGCTGCGGGTAGCTGTCTGCTGAGTCGTGCATAGCTTCCAGAGCTACGGCGCGATGTAGGATATGAATGCCTGGAATCCTTATCAGTACTGTGGGAGTTATTAATTCTGAATACAGAACGTGCCTGTTTCCCCGCTGCGGTACACATTATTCACATTTCCTCCGATGAATGTGCCCCCATCGATCGTCGTTGTCGACTCATTTGCAGTCGAGCGTTGCCATGTGTGAGAATTCGAGGCGCCACTGTGGCGATATTGAATTGCCTGATTGTTATAAGGGGGATAATGGTCGGGGGTATCATTTGATGGGAATGAATTCGACGGGGGTGGGATCTGAAATCCAAATTCATGAGCAGGGAAAGCGGAACCATGATATTGGTTCTCAGATGGAGATACACGTGGATAATCTAGCGCGGGGGCACTCGTAAGAGATACACCCCAAGGGGCCGAAGATGAGATGCCGTGGTTGTCTTCCGGCTCCAAGTCGCACTGGGAGTTAATTTGAGATCGAAAGGACGGCAGCACATCTGGAGCGCGGCTTACTGAGTCTGCTGAAACGAAGATGAATAAAATCAACACTCACCATATGGCCTAGACCTATTTCCCGTGTGACGACTGTTTCTCACAACTCCAGGCAGGACACGGCCACCATTAACATCGTCTGGGACCCAACCAATGCTCTGTCGCGACATCTCTAGGCTCCCTAGAGCATGCTGAGCCGCTTGCGCTCGGTGCTCCTGGATCGCAAATTGCTGGTGGTTGTTCTGTATGTGAATGTCACCTGCGGCATCGTAGAATGCCCCGCCAGTGATAAGTACGTTGGAGGTGTTGTCAAAGAGGGGCATGGAGGTCAGGATGCAGGAAACAAAGCTGTGGACACTAGAAGAGTATGCACGTTAGCCGCACGCAAGTCACGTTGCTTACAGCAGTAGTGTGATGCGTGCCGAAGTTGCCTAATACTAATATTCAACAGCAATACAGTTCAATTCGACACGCATCATGGAGGTACCTGTTGGCCGTGGTACTGCATAACGGGTGGCTGTTGAATCTGAAATCAAACCTCAATGGCAATGAGGTTGTCCCCAGAGGCGGCCGTAACGGTTCAACTCAGCTTTGGCCGTTGAAAAATAACCTCCGACATCTGCTCACACGCGGGGGTTTAGATCGCATTTGTGGATTGCAAGGTTTCGCAACTAGAGCGTAGGGACGGAGTTTGGGAATAACATTCAAATCTGTCCGGTGGGAGTATCCGAGTCTGAGATACGAGTTAGAAAATGGACTGGAGGACATCCACTTAGACTCATGTTCGAAATACCAAGGGCCGGAGGATGTAGGATACGTAATGAAAAGTCAAATATTGATCAGTCAAGGTATAATAGTAAGGTAGCGGACATACACTTACGGTTGCCCCACGTGATCTTTATGTCATGACCATATTGGGAATGAATAGGTCTCAACACTCATTTGCACGACCTTTTGGACAATTATTGCAAATCGGCTTCAACAGAGTCGTAGATATACACCAGAAAAGCAATTGGGATTTTTCTCGGGAAATTTGGGAAAGAATTGAGGGACTAGTTCTTATTATACTAAGAAATTTTCATTTGAGGAACTAGTCCCTCAATTTTGAAGATTCTGCTGAAGTTAAACGGGCAATGGCTGTATTTTAATTATACATAGAGAACTGTTGAGCCGAAATTTTGTTTTTACCCCTTGCGAATCAATGAATGTATTTTCTCTTTATTCGTTCCCAATATGGTCATGCCATACAGATCACGTGGGCAAACCGTGAGTGTATGTCCGCTACCTTATCCATTGGGGAATACGGAAAGAAACTAGCGGGGAAAAAAACTGGTGGTATTAACTCCGCTATCAAACAAGGGTACATGTATCCAACCACAGATGCGAAGGGAACTCGCGGCTACATGTATATCATATCACACTGAGCTTTTCACCGCAGCTTTCACTACAAATGCAATGAGTGAGATAATTGATTATCTTGCAGCAAACGCAGTGGCAGTGACTCGGACAAACGGGGGCGAAAATAAATAAGGAGAGCAGACCCAAACGGACTTGAATCCCAGAACGAGCGTGAGCGATGTGGGATCGAGTGTCTTTTTTTTGTTTTTTTTTGTTTTTGAAAAAGCCAGGAGAATCCCGACGAGGATAATTTGAATAGCTTGCTGGAAGCTTCGGGTGCGGATAGAGAGTAAAGCTCAGGCGAACAGGTTTCTGGGCTGGGCGTAGGTACAGTCGCGGAAATAAAGGGCAGCAGGTAGAAAATTCATCGTTCGCCACGAGAGAGTGAGCGACGCTTACTGGACGACCTCGGCGAAGTTAATCCGTGAAGCCGTCATTTCTTTATAGCAAGTCAGTAATCTATTGGGCCAGGCGGACTCGCAGGAGGAGCGAATGTGGATGGGTGAGCCAAAAAAAATAACTTGGAGTCAAGGGTCAAGATCCAGAAGCCAGCGCAGTAGTTCATCTTAATCATAAGAAAACCAGACCCGGGAAGTCTTCTGTTGTGTAGCTCGAGAATTGACAGTGGAAGACAAGAGCAGTGTGGCTGTGCATCGGCGATCAAAATACTTTTGCTCGTAACCACCACCATCTTTCCGGCCGTCTTGTTTTTTGGCGTTGAATCCCAAGGGCTCCCATCCAACACGCAATGGACGTATATTCAGCTACAGATGTCCTCTGCCTCGGCCCGCGCGTTGAAGACGAGTCGATGTGGACCAATACGGAGAGAGTAGAGGTATGGATGTCCTTTCTTGACCTTCAAGACGGGCTTATAATGGTGTTGTGGTTGTGTAGGCTCGTCGACGCGATAGACGCACCCAGCGAACTGGAGTGTGGAGGCTGCCTCTCCCATGACGCACTGCGAGTAGGGTAGAAGTGGTCCGTTATATATTTGCTGCTCTCTCTTCTCTGGGCCTAGGCTAATGTATCTCCCCTCCAGCGCCCCATGGCCGCTTTACACGCCTACCTTGCTGGTAGAACCCCTCTTCTCCACCAGCTGCGTCCATACCCTGCACACAGTCTGTGTCCCGGACTCGCCCCTATGCGCACTGACGATGATCGATGATCCCGAGCGCGAGGTGCGCTCCCATTCTTCACATCTTTGGGCACAGGTTCCTCCTTTGCCTCGTCCGACCACCACCGGATATGATCACTCGCACCACTGGCACCCCACCGCAGGCCTCCGTCGTCCCAGATACATATCGCTCCTCCACGCGAGAGGAATCTTCGTCGAGGAGCCATCGACGCACGAGCACGGCTCGGAGGCGACGACTCTTCCTCCCCTGTCACCTGGGCCTACGCTCTCGCCGCCCGCCATCCGTGTCGTTGCAATCTCCGACCTCACACACGTGGCGCTCGCACTCGCCCGCAGACACCCCTCCGCCTTTCTCACCATCGCGGTGCCGCGGTTCTGTGGTCCCTCCGCGGGTCGCCTGTCGCCTCAGCTGCGCCTCCATTCTCACCCACCGGCCGCGTTCTTGGTCGTCACCCGCATCGTCGTCGCAGTCACCGACCCCACACGTGGCATTGGGATTGGCACTCAGACCTAGACATCACCTCCCTGCCTAGCGTCCGCGCCCCGATAGCTGTCGCTCGAGGCGCTACATTGTGGCTTGCGATTTCGTCTTCCTCTGCTGGGCGGATGACCTGCGCGATCCCCCTCCGCACGCTCGTACCCTCGTACCCTCGCACCTCGCTTCGCATCATTAGGGAGTCTGCGGCCTCGTTGCCCGCGTACGGATCATGGGATGTGGAGGCGGTGTGGGCAGGGAGGTGCGCGCTGCGAGAGAAGGCGGCGCGCGCGGCTCGTCGCTGCGGGTGCGATAATGGGTCCCAATTCACTCGTCTTCCCCTCGCACCGTTTCCTCCCGCACCCTCGCACCGCTTCGCGTGATTGAGGCGTCCGCGTCCTCGACGCCCGCATACCGATCGTGGGGATGTGGTGGGGGTGGAGGTGGGGCCAGCCGCGTCGCGTATGGTCGGTGTCTGTGTACCGTGACGGTCGCCGTCGGAGGAACAGGGGAGGAGAGATACGAAGATGAGAGATATGGTGGTGGCTCGCCGAATGAGTACGGCATCCGCTGTCGGGCGGATTCGATCGTAGTGTGGATGGATTCAGGGCTGGGACGCGTGAGGTCGTGAAGTTTGGACGGAGAAAGGACAGTTTGTCTGAATCGGGAGCGGGAGTGGTGGATTCATAGCGGGCAGCGTAGGCGATGACTGGGACCTCCGACTGCTCTGTATCCGATACTTATACTGCTAGTTACTCATAAATCCTTCATTCATCCATCCTTTACACTACTCATAAATACGTCGGATATTTTTTCCCGTCGCATCATGCCAAGCATATGTATGGCGTAAATTTCTGTCCCATCCCCGCCGTACGGCAGCATAGGCGCTCGCCATTTTTCTCTCGATGCCACGATCTAGTCTCTTCGCCCTGCCGCTCGTTCTCCTCTCTTTCGTCTCTACTACCTCGCCCGATGGTAAGCCGCCTCCGACCCCTTCCAGCCAAACCATTCGGCGCCTCCCCTCCTCCGATTTTCACTGGGTGTCACGGTGAGTGATCTGGCCTGCACCATCAAGTGGGTGGTCGCAAGTAATAAGTACTGGGCATTTTTCTTTATCTTGTCCCCGTACTTCGTCTACCGATAAAGTTTATAGAAGCTGAGGAATTTTCGCCCGCTCACATCAAACCATATCGGAAATTCGTTAGTTCCCGTTCCTTGACAGACATGATCTTCCCAAAAGATTCATTGGATTGTATTAGACAAGCTTAGCGATCCCCATTTTTTTTATGGAAACTACATAGATCAAATCACCACATACGCCTGGTTGAACTGAATTTTTTTCAATAATCATCTGTCACGGTTGATTAGGGAGGAACAGCCCTTTCCGTTGCAGTTCCTTCTGCCACTCCTTCCACATATAGTCAAGATCCTTTCCTATCCAATACCATTCACTGTTGTCGCATGCAGCCTTGAGATGATTCTGCCAAATTGCGATCACATCATGCGGAGGGTTTGGAAAGGCCTGAACAAAGGTACAGATGAGTCTGGAGTGGTTTGAACCTTGGATACGAACCTTGAGCCATTGTAAAACATCATGATAGTCCTTCCCTGTGCAAGCGTATTCCTCAGGAAATTTGTTGGTCTTGAAAGGGACAAAATCGCGAATATCTTGAAGAAGTTCCAGTGAACATGGGGAAGCCCTCACATACAGGCCCCAGGGGTGAGATTGTGGCCTAATATGATGTCAGGCTTCTAACCTTGATTTGTGTAAATACCTCGCACCAGAGTCTGGATGGTTGCTGCCCGGTCCTAATGTCGTTCAAAATTCGAATGCTTCCATGGGCCAGCTCCAATGATACAGCTCTACTGGAGGCATCTGATAAGAGGTGTCGTGCCATGCATTCGACAAGCGCAACTATTTTGTCTTCATCGGCACCGGTGAAGGGCCGCAGGGTGCATATGGCGGCCCTCAGCTCATCCCACGAAATGTCCAGGAGAATGTGTAAATCCACCCAATTCCAATTGCATTCAAGAATATATGCCTGCACAATACGGCAAAGCAGCGGACATTGATACAACTGCTGCCATTCTGCGACAGACAGGACTGGGAAGCGATCGCCAAGAGGATAGTACGAGTCAGTGTCATCCTCGGGAAAGCCAAGTGAAAGACTGTAAAGGGTTTTTGCGACAAAGTTCATGAATTGATAATCTTCGAACATATTGACCAAATCTGCTGGTGGATTCCCGATTTTCTAAATGCCCGTGAGCATCGACAGTCAGGAAGCCATGAAACTAACCTTCAGCAGTTTGAGTGTCTCTTTCATCATCATGTTTGCGGAAGAATATGGTTGTGCCAAAAAGAAGATGGGGTTCATCCGTCCAATCAGAGGGACAAATTCGGCCAAAGGTGGAAAATCACTGATATCGAGCGCGTCCAATTCACTGTCGATTGAAACGTTGCGTCAACAATAAGTTCGTGAAACCATTTGAATGTAAACTTACAAGCCAACAGGGTCATCCCGGTTGATGGAAGGACAATCACACTGATAAGTAAGTGCTTTAAAAACTGAATGGGCGAGAGCCACACAGAGTTTTTCTGCATTGACGTGGAACTTGCCTGCACGTTCGGCATCCTGGAGGAAGTCTTGAAACGAAGCGTGATACGCAGTGATATAGGAGGAGTATTTATCCGGGACATTCAGAACAGAATGCAGGTTCCGCAAGGTCAGTTGAACGTCACCTGCTTTTAGCTCAAGAAGCCGTTCGATCGTAATTGAACTGAGTTGGAACTTGGAGAAAGTGATCGCCTTTAGGATTGGAAGAAGTGGCAAACGGGCGGGAACCCTCGAGAGAATTTGTGTATATAATTGGTCAATGCCACTGAACGGTGACTCCGATGATAAGGTTTCCTGGAGGCGCTCAAGTCGCTCCGTCGGGCGAAAGTTGTTATCGTCAACAAATTTGATGACAGTGCTTGCGTAGATGAAGTAGCCTGACGACTTGTTGACAAATTGGTCGAAGAGTTCCTGTGAAGGCCACGGCATCGCAACAGTAGCCATGGTCTGGTGGTCTCGGTGAATCCGCGCAAATTCATGGCGTAGATATTTCTTGATATCCTCGAATGACTGCTCCACATTGAATGGGTAGTAGAGTCCCTTGTAAAGTGAATCTTCAAAAATCTTGCAAATATCTGGCTCCGGTCGGCTGGCAATGAGAAATTTGAGAGGAAGATACTCGCGCATGGACTGCGCGATCAAGCGTAGAATTTCCTGCTGTACCAGGTGGCCTTCGCATTCGTCTAGGCCATCAATAAGGACAACTAGAAGTTGAATATTGCTTTCTGAGAGGCATGGGGCCACAATAAGCGACTGCATTTGTACGCTCATCAACCTCCCGACCGAAGATGGATCGTCCTCTACGATCCGCGAAATGCGGGATTTCAACTGTGGAACACATAGAGCGAGCTGATATGCAATCGTGGCGAATAGCTTTTGTGCATTTCCACGAGTCGCATGACCCCGCTTGAAGAAGAAACTTCCTCCCAATCGCCCAGTGTTTGCAAGTTGCTCAGCAAAGGTGCGCATGATGGCAGATTTACCGGCTCCTGCTGGTCCATGCAGCCAGAGAATGGGAAGACCCTTTGTCATCGTCTCTGTTAATGATGGCCACACCCATTCCTTCTCCGACCATTCTGACTTTATTGCCCAATTCCATAATTTATCGAGCATCTCGCTGCGCGTCTCGGGGTGGCATCGTGGCTGCAGGTAGCTGTCTGCTGAGTCGTGCATAGCCTCCAGAGCTACGGCGCAATGTAGGATATGAATGCCTGGACTTATTATCAGCCCAGTGGGAGTTATTAATTCTGAATATAGAACGTGCCTGTTTTCCCGCTGCAGCACACATTATTCACATTTCCTCCGATGAATGTGCCCCCGTTGATCGTCGTTGTCGACTCGTTTGCAGTCGAGCGTTGCCATGTGTAAGAATTCGAGGCAGCATATTGAATTGCCAGATTGTCATGAGGGGGATAAAAGGCGGGGGTATCATTTGGTGGGAATGAATTCGACGGCAGTGGGATCTGCGATCCAAAGTCATCAGAAGGGGAAGTGGAACCATGATATTGGTTCTTAGATGGAGATACAAGTGGATAATCCAGCGCGGGGGCACTCGCAAGAAATACCCCCCAGGGGCCGAATATGAGACGTCGTGGTTGTCTTCTGGCTCCAAGTTGCGCTGGGAGTTGATTTGAGATCGAAAGGACGGCAGCACATCTGCAGCGTAGCTTACTGAGTCTGCTGAAAATGAAGACGAATAAAATCGACGCTCACCATACTGCCTATTTCCCGTGTGACGAGTGTTTCCAACAACTCCAGCCAGTACACGCCCACCATTAACATCGTCTGGGACCCAACCGATGCTCTGTCGCGACGTCTCTGGGCTCCCTAGAACATGCTGAGCTGCTTGGGCTGGGTGATCCTGGATTGCAAACTGCTGGTGGTGGTTCTGTATCTGGATGTTGCCTGCGGCCTCGTAGAATGTCCCGCCAGTGATAACTATGTTGGGGGTGTTGTTGAAGAAGGGCATGGAGGTCAGGATGCAGGACACAAAGCTGTGGACACCAGAAGAGCTTGTGCATCGGCCGCACGCAAGTCACGTTGCTTACAGCAAAGCCTACAGTAGTGTGATGCGTAACGTGGCGTGTCGAAGTTGCGTACTATTTCAAGCCCCCGGTCACTACCTTATACAACGGTCTGCGATAGAGCAAATCAACACCCCAAAATGGCCCTCTCTGCAGCCATTTTGCAGAGTAAAACAAGCTATAAACGAGGAAAGCTTGATTGGAATAGAGTAAATGGCGCGGGATGCGGCGAAGCATCCTCATAGGTTGCTCATAAGGTTAAGATGAGATTGATTCTGCACACCTAGAATCGAACTGCAAGACTCAAGAGTCGTTGGAAAATGCGAGCAGAGGGTGCAAACGGTTCCAGAAACGAAAAACAAAATTGGCCCCTACAGCCGAAAATGCAAATTTTGGTCCCAATTGTCGGTCGGAAATAGAGTAAGTCAGGTGGCTAAACTGTAAATCAGCCGTTTTCGGGCACCAAAATCCGATCAGGCTACTATCCCCCCCCTAGAACTCGGACACCTAAGAAAGATTGGTCGATATAATAAATTCTGCATTGTCTTCGGGTTTGGATTCGATATGCTTTCCTTCTGGTAGTTGCTTCTCATCCTTGCGGATAGCCGGCCCGAGATCACGTGGTGTTCATTTACTTAGCGCTCATGCCATTGGCTCAGTCATGGTAAGGTCTTGGTGAGAGCAGGGTGAGGGGAAGGCCCTGGCTTTCTCTCTTGAAAACCCCCTTAACTCTCGTTCTTTCTGACGGTCATGACCTCTTTCTTGCGTCCGCTCCGTCGACCCCTTCGATTCAGGCTGCCCCAGCGTCCTTTCGACGGAATCAGACTATATTCCACCACTTCCACTACCCAATCAAAATCTGGATTGACTGCAGTCGTGGCCGGACTCTGTGGAATCGCAATTGGTTTAGGCGCGGCCCAATTTCGCCCTGGGTCGGACGTCTCTGCAGTTCCTAACAAACCGGTGTACGGGACAGCACAGGAATTCAGTCAGGCTATCTGCGAGCTAAAAAAAATATTTTCGACACGGTCGGGGGTGGTATCCGCCAACCCCGATGACCTGCAAGTCCACAGTGTCTCGACAAACACATATCATACCGGTAGAGTCTTACTAATCCTTTTTGGTCAGAAAGATACTGAATTTCTCTCGTCGGGTATTATTTTCAGGCGTCGACCATACCGTAGTCGTGTATCCAGAATCTACGGAGGACGTGGTTAAAATCGTCAAGGTTGCCAATAAGTACAAGATGCCAATCACGGTTTGCTATTCTCTGTATCTTGGCCCAGTCGTTTGCTGATCATGACGTAGTGCCTCAGCCATATTCTGGTGGGACCGGTCTTGAAGGGCAGTTTATCGGCGTAAGTACATCCATTATATTTCTCAAACGACCGCCTAACGCACGTTTTATCAGTATCCCGGGGGCGGCATCTGCATGGACATGAGTGGAATGAATAAGATCTTTGAAATTCATGATATGTACAATCTTCAAATTTTGTATGATGCAACACGCATGAATGCGGCATCCTACAGAGGCTGATTCGGATGTTGTTTGCCAACCGGGCCTGGACTATGTCGAGCTGAACGAAACTTTGGAGAGTGAAGGTAGCGTCGTGACTTGTTATTTGCTTCAAAAATTCCTTAATTGAAATACAGGCATCCCGTTTTTTTCCCCCGTACGTCGCCTTCCCGTGCCTGAACACGCTCACCATTCACACCGCCAATCAGCTTGACCCCGCCCCAGAGGCGACAATAGGCGGGATGTTGAGTACAGGTTGCTCTGGGAGTAAGTATTGAATTGCCGCGAGTTTCTCCCGCTGAAGATATTTTCTTAGCGAACGCAGTTCGGTATTCTCCGGTTATTCATCCAACCAGTGATGATGGCTCCCACGGTCGTGCTGTGGTACGGACCCAGCCACCATTAGTGGGATGAAATGGCTGGGCAACATATAAAAAGGCGAGACACTGGCCCACACAACACCGATGAAGTATGCCTGCTTGTTACTGACAATGCTCAGTACAAAGTTCAATACCAAGTCTTGGATCCTATTCACCGTTAGAATGACCGCCACCATCATAAACATTGAATGGACTATAAATCCGCGGCACCGCGTTACAGACAGCTTGTAGATAATTAGGTTAGCAGTGAGGCTAAAATTGATTAATGCGCACCAGTTGGTTCATTCAGATGTAAGGATGGTTTATCATTACTGCTAATAAATCATGACTCAGGAGAGTTTCGATCAGATAACAATTCGCATACCCCTGGAATGCCAGCGAAAACAATATTCAATAATTGGGCGGGGTATTTGTGATGTTGTGGTCAAAATACTGAGCAGTCTGGAAGGAAGGAGTCGAACGAAGATCCAGATACGTGCCGAAGTTCCAAGGACATTTCCAGATAGTCCAGCATACCAAGACATGTCTCTGTGGCGGTGAGGAGTATCCAGGGAGGCGGCGTAGCCGGCTAATGCGAATATGGGAGACACGGGACCAAGTAAATACAATCCGTTTTGCGGACAGCAGCCTCGGTATTTTACAGGAGACTGGAACTAAACAGCGCCCTTGAGAAAAGACTTTGTGAGTGGACATCAATTATATGCCAATTCTGCGCACCTAGAACGGTGATCCAGAGAGTTGAGAAGCCAGCGACATAGATAGCAAGATACCAGGAATCTAGTGAATTGTGGTATGTAAGGAAGGGAATGGAGCAGCCCAGGATCATGATCATAAAAAAGAGTGATAAAAAGACGAAAATGATAGCCACGTGCACAGAATGTCATCCAGGGGAACACGCTCGAAGCGCAGGCGTCTCATAGCTAAAACAAGGCGAAAGCCTTCTCGTAGTCGGTATTACATCAACAAATCCGGCCCAAACGGGTCCTTGGTCAGTAAAAGTCGATGATCGGCACACACAGATGCCATAGATCGCGAATTGAGTTAGCCGATATTCGGCACGGGGAAGGATGGGTGGTCCCAGAGACAGAAGGAGGTCAATATCCTCTGAGGATAATATATGAGCTGGCGAAGAGCCTAAGTCTGAGTCAAAGAACAAAACTCACAATTATTGTGCTCCTCGTCACCCACTAGCACGCCCTCTAAGATTCCGCGGAAGAACCCTACGACGGCGTAGATTTGAAAGAGGTCGTCGGTCGGATATTCATTAAGGATAGCCGTACGCTGGCGCTGAATGAGGTCAATTTCGTCATCATTGAACTGGTCAATTTCGTAACAGTCCCCGGGGAATATGCTGGTGTACAAGTAGATTCGGTACACTGCCCGTCGGAAGCGCCAGGATTTTTCCGGCGTAGGGGTATTTTTTTAATGTGAGGTCCGGTCTTTCTGTCTGAATAGATCATAGTGCAATAATAAAATATAGACCGTGGGGTGGATAGAGGGAAGCAACGCACGTTAGACTGAAGATATCCTTCAGAGGATCGACAAATTTGGAATTTTTTTCCAACTTTCGTTGGTCCTCCGAGGTAATAACACTGAGACCTTGCTCTTCAAGGCAAGTCATGGCCATCGTGTCAGGGTCGTCCTTATCCGTCAGGGTCATACAGTGGATATCGTACAGCCCGCAAAGCCTGTGGAAGGGCGGGTCAAACCATATTGTATGCGACCGCCGTGTTATGGACTACAGAAGACATCAAGCACAGCGTAAACATCACCGAAACCTGGCTACAACGTTCCGGCACGTTTGGAAGACATTGTAGACAGCTTGGAGACCCTGATCAGTGGAGAGAGGTAAATGTATGCCAGAAAGTAAGAACGCGGTCGACGATATCGTCACCACCAAGTGGGAATGCGTTGAGGGCGTGCATCGGGGCCTCGGGAAATCGCCGTGTCACGGCGTGCTGTGACGTGGTTGGCGTGCGGCGTGCATCAAGCGTGCATAGGCGTGCATTAACCCAACCGTGAAACCACAACATTGTATTCTACTAGTAATCTCTCTGGCTCCGAGTTGCATCCACTAGTAGTAGTTCAGCTGGAATAAATTTCATGTCAACCCGAAGGTCACCGGCATTTTCTCTGGACACTTGCCACCATTTTTTTCAACTTTGTTCGCGCCTGTTCGCGCGGTGCGTTACAGTCGTGGGCCCTGGGGCCTCGTGAAAAAGGACACAGCCTTTCTTTCCAGTTCGAATGTCTTCGGGGTCGACTAGACTCTTCGAGCTTACTACGCGGGTCTAAATTGCAACTTGAAAACTTGAAAGTTGAACATCATTTTGTCATTTGAACTCAGGTCAGCATGGACATGAACTTATCACTGGGGAATCGATACCAAGTGATTTTAAACCAAAGGTGTGCTAGTAACATCTGTCTGAATGCATATGCTTGGTGCATGCAATGACACGGTGCGGCACGCCAGAGACACGGCACTGCACGCCAAAGACATGGCACTGCACGCTAACAATCTGCGTGGCGTGCAGAGGCGTGCAGGTCCAAAACTGGTCTTTATGGAGAAACGGCAAGCGCCAGAAGAGGTATTAAGCATCTCTCTTTCAAGGAAAACAATAATCTTGTGATCTCTTTTTTTGAGATACCAACTCAACCTGGACTTGTCACGCACTTGGTTGAAGAGGTAACAAAAATTCATGACTTCTGAAAGAGTGCACAGAAAAATGGGATTGAAGACTTAAGGCCATAGTACATAGATTTAAAAGCCTTTCTATGTCTAACGCGTATCGTATGTGGGCTTATGAGCCCACGGCGAGACCATCGTCTCCTCGCTTTGACCGGTGACATAGTCACTCATATGTGACAATACCGATTGAACTGAACAGTCTTAAAATTATTATTTTTCAGGTTTCACCACAGGATACAGCCCAGCTAAGGACTGAACAAGATACACAGGGCGTTTTCCCTTGCACTTCAATTTTTGAGCCTTGGTGAGTTAAACTGTCCTTGCACGCTAATCACGTGCCACGCTTGCACGCCAAGCCACGCCAATCCACGGCGAAAAACCGGTGCCCCGTGCATCGTAGTGAAGGCAGGCTTAGGCACAAAGGATGACGGCAGTGGCTGTGCAGATCAATCAACGTTTCTGATCTAAACAGGGTGACACTTCTCGCCTTGCGTCGACTCAGCGTCGACTTGGACTCTCTTTCGCGATTCCTCGCCCCTGCCACGTCGAACGCCGTCGATGGTTAGTCGCCCTCTCTACGCCGCGCGGGTCCTGGACGCACATCAGATAGCGTCGGTGCTAGCGGATTAGCACAATCAGTCACAATCATGGACTTCTTCATTTCATCGTAACTTCTGAGTCGCGCGAGCACCGTCAACTAATTGCAAGACTAATCGCCACCGTTTCAATTTCCAGTTCCTGGTAATACGACCCTCTTCCACAACGGCACCGTCAAGTGACAAGTTGCGCCGTCAACGCGCAGACCAGCGTCCGTCCACATCGCCCCGCCGCCCAGCTACGGTTCGAGGCATACCCGTTCTCGCACTCCATGGACGGCCGTTGCGGCGCCACCCAGACGTACGCAATTGATCGCTGGTAGAGGTCAGAGAAAACGGGTCCATAACGGGAGTTGCAGTAGTGGTGCGCATGCCCTCGTTGACCTTCATCCGCATCCGCTTTCGCCCAGATGTGCCGGAAGCCTTCGGAGAAGCATATCAGCTTCGCCCCGTTTGGCTGCCTCGGCCGCATGTCTGTGGTAGGACTCTGCAACCATCCGTATTTGGCATGCGTTAGCCAGCGTTGTGTCCCGACTGCTGTCTCTGGCGACTCTGCGCTGCGCATCCTATCATCCGATATCCTACTCTTGCTAATGGTATTCCTAGAGCAGATATTGCTGTCGTCGCGACCCACCGACGCCTATTCCTTCTGAGATGACTGAGACAGTTGAAGGTAGACCTCGGGATGGAATTATTTCTTGCAGAGAGAAGGTACCCCGGTGCGCCCATCCATCTCTTTCCCTCGTCTCTTCCCTCGAATCCCCATGTGTGCCTGCCTCCCAGTCGCCTTTCTCACCGCTCTCGCGGGCGTTCCTTCTCCTATCATGCACTATCCCCTGGCCTTCTTCCATGTCTTCGACATCCGTTCCCAGCCCTGACTGACACCTACCCTCGCAGACCGCGCACGATACACATGCACACGCCTCGCCGATCTCGGTACGACACAATTAATCATCCTCGTGCGTCGCAGCTGTTCACCATTCCCTGTGTTCTGTTTCATCCGCCCGTCCCACTTGATTCCTCTCCTCCCTCCCTCTGCTCCTAATCCCCACTATATCTACTCGCATTGCTACAGCGGTTTCTCTCGGCGTCTGATCTAGTTCTGACCTGCCCATCGTGTTTATCTGCTTGTCTTTTTTTATTGAAATGGAATGAATCTCTCTCTTCCTTGAACATGTGCCTGCGTTCAATTAGATTCGTCCACTTTGCTGTGTGGAATTGCGAGGGTTAACCTTTGGCTTATTTCGGGCTTGGGCTTGGATTTGGCTGTGATCACAAGCCCAAGCCCGGCATTTTGGCTTGCAGGCCAAAATGTTGCCTTGGCAAGCCATTCCGCTGGCTTGGCATCAGCCAAGTGGCTTGCACTCACTGCACGCCATGTAGGGCCCTAGCATTGGATTTTATGTAGCAAATACATGACTATATGACCCCTGCAAGTACCTAGAACATCAATTGTCACATAAATTTAATATTTGAAGAATACTCGTCGTCGCCATGAACAATGACGACGGCAACTCATACCCCACATGCAAGCCAACAGGCTTGTGAGGCTTAGCTGATAGACCATGCTTCCGAGCATCCACCTGCATCTAAAATATTGGAATGAGTGTCCACCACGCAAAGATATCCACAAAAACAGTGTACAACTCACCCGACTTTTGAACCACACAAGTATTTCAGTTTGAGGTACTGAAACTTGAACAGATTTCTTCACAAAAAGGTTTTGGATACTCCAGTAGAGGTGAAACCAGCTCTGTAGACGTCTATTCTAGGTTGCGGTTCTCGTTATTTGACATTGCGTGAGAATACCTTGAAAAATTAGCACTTAAAATTTCAAACTCTGCCCCAGCCCAGTTGACAGATCCGAGAAGTACCAGTCTGCCTATGGCAACAAGCCCGCCTTGTTAGAATGGCGTAGGCAGACTGGTTACGAGTCTATATCCCCACCCTATTCCCATTTTATGTTCTCTCTTCTTCTCCTCAAAGCCCAATTCCGGTCGGAAAACACAGCATGTATATCCACGCGAGGAAGTTATTCGTGTTCTCTGATGCTGTGAAGCCTTGCATACAGCACTATAACTGCGCGGTTGATGTGCGTCCACGCAAGGAAGCTGTTAGTACTGTGGTATGGCTAGATGGGGTGATAGACCGTGATACTGTAACATTACTATTGTAATTTTCACAGAAAAATACACCACCTTGTTCTCCGTTGAAGGGTATATATAGAACCTCCAAGCCCTTAGCGGTCTGTAGCCATAATTATCTCCCTTTGCCTATGCTGTGACCACGCCAAGTTTGATGAACCTGTTCTGATCGGGTTCATTCAAGAATCTTTTCACTCGTTGAATACGGTTCCTTTCAAGGGGCATCTAGCCTTAAAATTTGCCACACAGGGTCGGAACAGTGAATTAACGGCCCCCCCTTACGCTGTGTCTCGGCATCTTCCGGCGGATGCCCCTTGGTTCCTTTCGTCGGCTGCAGTTGCGTCATATTTCAAGGTCGCCGAAGCCAAAGACGCCGATCAAAATTTAACACGCCACCACACAACGGGATATGAATTAGCGATATGGCGATTGGATATCCCTCGGCGGATGAGATTGTAACGCTCGTAACATACTAGAGCAGTGTCGTGAGATTCAATCGGGTAACCGTTGTCTTGGAGTTTGACCAGGTTGCACTAATAAAATAGAATTACACAACATTAAAATATACTACAGGCCTTGCAGACTGAGATGTATTACTTCAGACGCTCCAAAAAAAGAAAAGACTATACTACAGGCCGAGCAGCCGACGTCAAATGGACGGTAAACTTGTTGTGCTCGATTGCGCTGCAATCGGAATTTGTCTGGTGGTTACTAGTATCAACGGATTCTATAAGCCGTCAGCATTTGAATGGTCGGAGCAGTGTAGACTGGCGCGCACGATCGCATGTTCTGACAGCCTGGTCATCGGCGGAAGTGTGTTTGGCAGGGGCACCAGTGATGGTATTCAGTTTAGGTGTCGTCGTCGGTGTGTGCTGCACAGGTACACCCACTGCAAAATTGCCCAAGATGGTCAGAGCATACACGCGCCCTTGTGAATAGAAGAACAGCAGGTAGGCTGGAAGATGCAGGAAACCAGGTGAGATCTGGCCCGAGGCGGAGTCAACCAAAGAAACACACCAGATTTTCCATTCAACAGTAAGATCGTTGAAAGGAGAGTGGTCGAAGCGACGATGACGCCCGACGAGAAAAACAGAGCAATCAGCCGCCGGAGGAGACTACAACGGCAAAAAGATCTGTGATTATTTGAAATGTGCACGTAAATTAATCGTTTACTTATGTGTTGACGCTCGAAATGCAGATGTTGTATCCATTCGGATGAATGTGTAAAGAAGAGTAGCAGCAATCATACTGTCCACAACCGCACATGAAATAGCCCCGATTCTAGAATATTCAGCGAACTAAGGTTGCAAACAGAATAATAGCACGTACCTGGCTGCTAGCATGGCCCAGCCGTATGGCGACCCCGTTGCAAGGATCAAAACCGCCGATGCATACGAAAATGCGAGCTAAATCGTGAGCACCACAGGAGCCAGAATTCCAACAAAAGGTATCTCTTACCTGAACCACATTGCCCAACAAAAGAATGGCACTGATTACCCGCCTTTTCGTTCTGGAAGGGGTCGACATTTTCAAAGAATATATGAATCACTAGAAGGGTACTCACAAGTTGAAGTACAAGGCACACAGGAATAGCTTCGCCAATGATGACGTAGTGTACGTCGAGCATATAATTACCGCAGTGGTCTGCAAGGTGAATTCTGGGAAGCCGTGGGGGGGCCCGCTGGGGTAGAGGGAAACAACCAGATAGATTTTAGCGCAGATTGTGAAAGTGCAAAGTATGTCCGACGCGATCATTGCGCCGATTCCGGCTCGGTGGAGCAGCGGTCGAGATGAGTGCCGGAAGTAGCGCACCGCAAGAACCAACTCGAGCATGAAAAGCATACAATTGATCCAGCTGGTGACCAGGAGGTTATTATAACTGAGGACCGGTAAGACACCAGTGGTTTCGAGATCGAGAATACGAACGAGTTGACCAGCATGTCTCCGAAAGGATTTGAGAAGATTTGAGGGCGCCGACGAAGCAAGTGGTACCTACAGTATATTTGTAGTAAAATCTTAGACAGCGTGGAGGTTCGGAACTGTCACGAATACTTCACGGCAGACTCATTTGGGGTTCAGTGATTCTCGGCTAACGTGCGACTTCGTCTCTAAGGTTTGAGGGGAACTGTCAAGACACTGCCTGCCTGTATCTCGTCAGTTTCGAAAAATATTTCGTATATCAAGGAGATCCCTCGAATCACTGCGCACATGTTTGTTCCCCTTTGTTGCACACGCCGCTGTAATGCCCGGGCAAGCTCACCAGTTTCTATTGTAGACCTCTGCGCTTTCCAGCCGACCCACACATCAAAGATTGCCCCGGGAGCCAGACATTTTGAATTACAAGTGTTTTATTTTCGACATCGCCGATCAGCCTTTCAACGCTGATTCAAAAGCAGGGTCTCCATACCTACCGCTTCCGTTGCGCCACTCATATTCCTCGTCCCACACCACCTTCCATAGCTCTGTCTCTGTCCCCTTCCATCTCGCCTTGCCCCCTCTTCAAATCCCTTTTACGCATCCACGTGACAGAAACCGAGCTGTCCGCGCCCATGGCCGACGAGGAGTAGTCGCCTTAGGTGTCCCATTTCCCCTCAAACGACCACCGAATATTGAATGTACATGCTCAGTTGTCTGACGTTACGTTCAGCATTCGATTTTCATTTGAAGTCCACTACATAGCGATCAAGCTTTTCAGCACTCTACTAACCACACAGAAGTTTTTTTTTTTTTGGAGCGTTTGGAATAACAAGATCAAAGTCTGCAGGAGCATTCTCAGTCTGTCCACTTGTGTTGCTGGCCATATACCCACTAAAACCCCCTCTATCCTTGTCCAATCATCCGGCCGAGAGTCCTCATCCTTAAGCAGGCCACTCCAGGTGTTCAACACCAGCTGCTTCTTCAGAGCAAGTGTACCAAATTTGACTTTGTCAGTGAGAATCCGGTCGCGTTTTAACGCTGAATTGATTAGCCACACAGAAGTTGATTGTGTCCATTTACCAGGTGATTGCTGACTGAGTTCCCGCCGTTCATTATATGATTTATTGTACGCCCCCTAGGCATGTTTCTACCCAACTATTGATACGGTATTTAAGCCACCGGCGTGTTCGTTGCAAGACTCGAAGGCTATAATTACTGAGGCAGAGACTAGACTTCCTTAAATTTCCCTCACACGGTGCGCAGCGCATGTAGTTGGTGCGTCCCCGCCCCGCAGTCTTTCTCTTGCTCACTTTCCGGGTTTTCCCCTCTGGATACTCAGGTCCATGGCATGTTACAGAAAGTGAGTCCGAGAGCAGCATACATTAATGCGAATTCAGTTTGCGGGCAATTCCAGAACTGTCTGTGGGGCCTGTTTTCCTGTGAGTTTATTTCGTTTTCCCCTTTATTGCGCCCCCGTTGTATTGGCAGGGTTCGCTTCGGTTTAGGTTCAAGGGCCTTCGTTAGGAACGCTGGACTCGATCCCGTTGATTTGAACGGCTGTTGAGCTATGAACATGAATAGAATCGGGGATCTCGAGAATGCAAAAAGTCCATGCACGATGATCTCCCATTTGAATCTCAACGCTACACAGACATTCGTGCTGGTGGTTTCCCTGCAATTTTCCAACAATTATACTTGAAACAACCTCCCAACGGTGCCCCGCGCCGCCTACGCTGCGTCGTAAATATCGCCCTACCTTTCACCCAATCCTCTTTTCGCATGTAATGAGCCCGAATCTAATTTGCCATTTGTATTCTACTTCTTTGTATTTTCGGTCAAGCTGATTTTATTCTCCTCTTGGCTCTAGAGCTTGGAATCTAGAATAACTTAATAAGACCCCATGTATGTGTAGACTACGATTCAACCACGTCGAGTTCCGAATATCTGTAGCTTGGAATTGAGATACTTCCTTATCCATCGGCTGATTCCGGGAAATGGGCATCCAACTAGGGCACCAACCGTGCCCGTTTTCGACGGGTTGACGGGCGGGACGGTGTTAAGGATACCAGAATCTCGCGGATTCGGCAGTCGGGCACGCGAGCTTTCGAAGCGCGCGAGGATGAAGGGATTGGAACTGGTGTTGCTCTCAAAGCAACAAATGCGAAAAATAAATGAAAAATAGCGTTGTATTGGGGCCAAAATCCATACATAACCAGCTATGATCTTATGTCACCGGACGGCCTTCGCACTGAAAGCGAGTTTTCAATGCAGCAAAATGGGAATAATCACCAGTTTGCAGGCCGAGTTGTAACACGCCGTAAGTGCGAGACGTTACTGAGGGCTAGTCGCGATGCTAGTACTTAATGAGCTCGGGGTGTCACTGAAGTTCACACAGAGAGTTGGGGATACCTGATGGTATTGGAATAAGAACTTAGAAGTGTCTCTCCACAAGGCCTTTTTATATACGTAGAAATAATATGCGACGCGTCGCAGGTTCCAAACACGATCACGTGCATGGTCGAAATAACCTGTGCTCGCAACGGAGAGCTTCATGGAGGTTTACCATATCGAGAAGAGCTAATATCCATCACAGACGGGCGGGACGGAACCTGTCTGTCGGGGACTGAGAGGCGACACTGAAACGGGCTGGGTACGGGACGGGTTGACCCGTCGACGGGGTTACCCGTTGAGGCGCGAATCGCGGTGAATGCAGCGGCCAAGAGATGACGGCAATAAACGGAGGGATGATGTCAAGAATTGTTGAAGCATCTGTCTAGGAGAGACTAGGTGGCAGTGATCATGGACACTTCTTCCAGTCACCAGTGTTCCGCATACAGCCAACCCCTTCCCCAACTCCACCGTCAATGCCAGACCGGCGTCCGTCGGGACCGCCACCAGAACCGCCTCGTTGACCTTCGATGATCCGCATCGGCTTTCGCCCCTACTCCTCCAGGCCTTTGGTATCACGCCCTTCGGTCACCTCGGTCCATGTCCTTGTTCGGAGTCTACCATCCACATTCGTATTTTGTTACTGATCCTCTGGGGTTGCGCTACAACCACTTACTGTATGTGTTCGCTCGAGCCTGGAGGACGACCGGATCATGGTGCACGGAATATTGACCAGGTTCCGGTCTGCGCACATGTACAATTACTCGCGTCGTCCTGGTATCCCAGATCACCCTGTTGCCTGACACGTTCACTCAAGCTCCAGGATCATATATTTTTAATATTTATAGGACTCTTGTAAAGTTGCAAAGATGAATGTTCGGTCCTTGGAGAAATTCAAACCCACGGACAGCTTGACGGTCGAAGTGCCGAACGGAGCTTCATGAATCACCCTCGAGCGGCTCGGAGCCGCTGCTCGAGCCGAGCCTTTCCCTCTTCTGCAGCGACGAATTCGCTGTCGCGGTAAATGACACAAACGATGTCGTGTCCATCCCATAAGATTATGAATGGGTTTCCCATCGTGCTATGCTCGTCTTTCGGGACTTCCGGCGCTGCAGAGGGATCCTCCAAGATGGAACTGAATGGAATGTCAATGGAGTCCATTCGGATCTCCGAAATAGTGAAATACAGAAAGCGCATCGTTGGAATGTCGGTTGCGGAGTGTGGATCTATATCGAATGCAGGATGATGGGGAGTATATACAGAAGTAGTGGAAGTGGAAGTGGGTCAGTGGAAGTGGAAGTGCAGGCCGGTGGAAGTGACGGTGTCACTGACGCGCCCCAGAC